>JAQMCX010000531.1:0-11023 GCA_029814765.1 Acanthurus leucopareius | reverse complement strand
TGCTTGAGGCATTGGTAGTGCCAGACGTAATTTCCCAGGTGATCTCTCTCTCTCTCTCTCTCTCTCTCTCTCTCTCTATCTCACACACACACACACACACACACACACACACACACACACACACACACACACACACACACACGCTGGTATGAAACCCTGGAGTCACACGTCGGCGCCCCTCGGGTAGAGCCAGGCTGTTGGTCTGGCCGCCTGCCACTGTTGCCATGATCAACATCATCCCATTCCAGCTTATGGCGTGGTTGTCATGGTAATGACCGTTTATTTGCAGGGGGGCACTGTAGTCTCCAATATTTCCTGGACACACACACACACACACACACACACACACACACAGGTGAGAGAGAGACAAGTCGAGCTGCCAGACAGACAATTCTGTGAAAGGGCAGGTGGATGAATCTGTCTCACATGTCTGCGGTTCGGCCCGTCGCACAGGACAGCAGATATCAGCCAATCAGAGACCTTCTCTCTGCTTTTAAATCACCGCTGAGTCATTCATCAATCAGACAGGAATTATTTTTCATATAAAAAAAACCTGCTGCTCTTTGTTTCATCCATAATTCAGCATCATCTGAGCTGTAAAATCCAGATTATAAAGAGACATTTTTCCTCCTCGCAGGTAAAAACTACATGAAAATGTGACTGAATCAATCAGTTTCAGGTTATTGACGAACCGCCACAGGCTGCACGTCGACCGCAGGATGCTGCTGAGCGTCAGTTCAATATTATCGTCCAAAAAATATCATTATGAATGATTATGTTGTATCGTTATTTATAAAATATAGTGGAAACAAAAACAGACTCAGGCTCTTAAATCTGACAGGTAAGAAGAAAATGAAGTGACACAAACTGGATATAAATTTATTAACAGGCTGAAAAAAACAGTTTGTTGTTGCTGCTTCATGGTTTGTGGGGAAAAACATTTTAGATTTTAATTTGCTTTATTTTAAATCAGATTTAATTGATGAGCCTGTTTATGCAGTTTTTACATGGAGTAACATCTCTGATTGGATGGAGATGATCTCACCTGATAAAGAGACTGAATTTTATTGGAAAAACTTACAATATGTCTTCTTATATGTTCTTCATGTCTCATTTTTGAGGAACCAGAGGAGCTTTGAGGTTCAGAAGGTCACATGATGCTGATGCCTCCCTGCTAAACATCAGCGGACTGCTGTGACTGTGAGCTTGGTGCTGTTAGCATCGAGCTAACAGGTGAACACACAGGTGAACACACAGCACTGTCAGCTGGTTGGAAACATTCATTTCAGGTTAACTGTGAAGATAATTTCATCCATAAACTCTCTTCATGTGTCACTTCTTCACACATTTTGTTCTTATTGGGTTTAATGGGAATTCACCCTGACAGAGTTATTATATTACCATCAGAATATGTAGGCCAAAGCCAGCAGAGCTCTCAGTTTAGCTTCTTTGGTTGTCATCAATATTTTATGAAGTTTAAATTAAGACCCTGAAAATCCTCGATTCCCTCACAATTGGCTTTGACTCAGCTGATAAACGTGAAGTCCAACAAGCACCTTTTAGCGGCTGCAGCTGGAAGTGAAGATGTTTTATTAAATTGCACCGGTCTTCACTATTTTCTGCTATTTATAACCTCAGCTGATAATGAAGAGACGACACCGAGCCCGAACATCACATCCCGCTTTAAAACTGACTGTCTGAGCACTTTCAGGGAGATTTCTGCTCCGGCCTGAGGTGACAGAAACCCGACAAAGACATCCACGCATCTGACACACACACACACACACACACACACACACACACACACACACACACACACACACACTCTACCTTCCTCTCCTCCTCCAGCTCGCTCTGTTTCCGTGCAGGCGGGGAGATGCGCAGCTCCGAGCCGCGCTCGCTGTCTGTCGCCTCATATTGAATTTCAGCGCGGCAGCCGTCGGGTTTCTCTCCGGGAGATCAGGTTTAAACGCGCCCGCTGCCCCTCGCTCCTCTCGCCGTCCTTCCTCTCCCTCCCTCGGCGCCTTCCTCCCGCACATCACCGCCCTTCTCCTTCCGTCCACGGAGCCGCACTTTCAGTGGAAGTTTTTCCCCGGCAGAGCGTCTCCGGCGTCCGCGGCGCGGCCGGAGGGTCGGCGGCATGGAGCGGCGTTAGGAGCGAAGACAGGAGAGAAGAAGAGAGGAAGAGGAGCGAAGGGACGAAGGGAATAAACCAGTCTGACTTTACAGGGACCAGGGACGACGTCCAAGGTGAGCTTTACCTTTCCTACTTTTCCCACCGCACAGCACACCGCAGTGTTTTCTGTGTCAGCACCGCACGGACTTCTGTGCGGGACTTGGAAGTGAGTTTTTCGCGGCGCGCTCGTCTCGACCCTCCGCGGTCGGACTGCCGCTGTTTGTGTGCGGAGTTTCTCACTGAGGCTTCCTGCTGGACACAAATAGCCTCATTTCAGGACAAATGTTCAGTCTGTCAGGCGGCTTTTTAAGGTTTAACGTGAAAACGGCTGAATTTTCGTTTGTGCTTATAAACGAGTTGCAGAACTCTTCAGGTTGCCAGGTTCTTCATGGCTGCTTTATCAACAGCTTAGTCAATAATAAAGTGACTAATAATGACTAATGAGCCTCATTAAGCAGTGGCTCCCAAACAATAAGGGACACATGACCGAGGGGGGTGGGTGTAAATGAGGAGAAATCGACCTTTTTCACCGCAGACGCGTCGACTGGTCGAACGCAGGTGGAACTAATATCGGTGTTAATTGGCGCATCGGCAGCAGAACGTGGAGGAGCAGAAGCAGGTGGAGGTGATCCTCTGCACCTGTGGGCTTCCTGCCACGGTGAGTCAAATCTGAGGCTGAGTCACGTGGCAGAGAGAAGGAGGGCATCTCAGGTAAATTCAACTTTAGTTTCATTAATTTGGCACAAACTTAAAGTGTGTCTCCATCTGTGTGTGTGTGTGTGTGTGTGTGTGTGTGTGTGTGTGTGTGTGTGTGGGTGGGTGTGTTTGGGGGGGTGGAGACTTTGAGATTCATAACTGTCTCAAATGTCATTAAAGTCAGAAAAAAAGTTAAAACTTTTAATTAAAAAGCTTAAAAAGTTCCACCTGTTTCTGGCTGAATGATCAAATTATTGATAATAAAAGGACAAAAAATTCCAAAATTGTATTTTCTCCTTTGTACGAAACGTAAGAAATGGCTTTTTTTTCCTCTTTTAAGACAAACTGAACATCAAACAATCAAACACCACGAAACTTCACTGAAGAAACTTTAATTTTCCATTTTTTATTACAATTTATAGACTAAACTGTCTAATTATAATTGGCCGATCAGTTTATATTGATAAATAATCACAAGCTCTTTTTCTCCACTCTGCTGCTCATCCGGAGGTCAAATGGTCAAACGGCTGATTTAAAGTCGTCCTTCAGATCTGATGAGCTGCTGATAAAGTCACAGTCCTGCTGGAGGATGAAAACCAGCCAAAGAGAGACGTTTTACAACCTGGCAACCTGAAGGGTTTTTCTAACGAGGCTCATAACTGACCATCAGCGTCTCCTTCAGGAGGCCTCCAGAGACGGAGACACAGCTCGTCTCTCTGGTCCAACTCGGGCTTTAAAACATTGTATTTTGATTTATTTTGAAAGAATAAGGTAAGAAAGGACAGTGTTACACGTCAGGTTTTTGCAGAGCTCTGATAAAAAGGTTCCTTATTAAAAAACACTTAGAGGGATGAACTTCTGGTTTGTTCTTCAGGTTTCTGTCTCGTTCTTGTTTTTAATCGTCTTTCTGACGTGATGCGGCTGTGGTTCGTCTTTGTAAACTGTTTGTTATAGAAGATCGGTGATGTTTTGATGCTCAAAGGACGATTAGGAATCCACCTGCCGTTTACAAGCTAACGGCTAACATGCTAGCCAATGCTAATATGCTAGTCACACAGCTCGCTCCATCACTTTCTGCTCTGTGACGTTTGTTCAATAAAGATTAATCAGGGAAAAAAAAGGTGTTTTGGTCAGAAAAGTGAAGAAGTTGTTAGAAAAGGAAGCAGACAGACAGAACGATGGAGCCACGTCTGAAACAGTGACTGTAGATGAAGATGGATGACATAAAAACTCTGAAAAAGGAGGCCAAAACACCTCCATCTCCCCCTGGTGGCCAGCTGCAGTATAGGTCACAAACCCCGCCCCCTTTCTTGTTAGCAGATGGAGCAAACTAAAAAATATTTTAAAAAAAACACCAGAGAAACTTTCTCAAAGGTTTCTTCTGTCATTTCGGGTCATTATAAGTTCATGTTTCTGATTATTTTTGTTTTATCAGTAATTTAATGTTATTTAGGAGCTTGTGACGGAGGCAGGTGGGTGTTTGCTGACGTCTCCAGCACAAGATGGCGGCGTCTGAGTCCGGTTTGTGTGGACGTGGAGACACGATGTTCACCTTTTTATAAGAAACCTGAAGATGGAGAGAGAAGCTGTCCGTCACAGAGAGGAAGGAGAGGAAACTACTTGTAGTCTTTCAGTGAAGAGGTCAGGAGAAATCAGCTGTGATGGAGCGAGTTTATCAGTTTCTGTAGAAATTCTGACGTTTTTGATGCAGCTTTGAAAGCACCTCCTAAACTCAGACCCTGCCCCCGCCCCCCCCGCCTCCAGCTTCCTCCATCCTCTCATCAGTTTCTTTTGCACCTCTCGCTCCTTCTGTCACCATGTGAAGCTTCACCTTATGTCCCTGCAGTCATTCATAAAAACGTGTGTGTGTTGTGTTTTTGCTGACGTCCGTCGTGTCTGACCGCAGCAGGATGAGACGACCTGCACAGGTGTGTCTTCAGAGAGACGTTCTGTTCCACAGCGACTGTCCGTCACGTTAAGTTCAGCCACAGAAAGAGCTCAGCAGATGTTTTACTGGAGGTCACGACCCCTGAGTCTCGCTGTGTTTGAGTCGCTGTGAAACATCAGTTTGTGTGTCGGAGAAAAACCGTTTTCACAGAAACATTTGGAGGTTTGAGTTCGTCGGTTTGTGCGGTCACATGTTTCACAGTGAGATTTCTCTTTGCTGTTTCATCAAGTTTAGAACTGATCGTCTCGAGGTGATCAATATCCTGATGCTGGTGATGGATGAACTCACCTGTTGGTTTTTTATATTGAGGTTGTTTTGTCCTAAAATATAAAAAAAACCCTCATGAGCTTCCAGAGTCTCACAAATATTCAATTACTATCATAAAAAATCAGCATAAAGTCTTTCATGTCAGAGGTTTAATGTGTAAATGTGGCTTTTTAATTTGTGATAAACAACAAAAAATATTAATTGATCAATAAACTGATGGTTTCAGCAGCAGATCTTCTGTCATTGGTCGGTTTGGCGTCACAGTGAGTCTGAGTTGGATCATTTTCTGAATCAGAACAGGGGAGAAATATTTCCTCTTAAAGGAAACATCTTTTTAAAAAGAAAGTGATCTTCTGGTGTCTGAAGGTTTCCTCCTGCATCTCCGTGAGCCGCCCTGCTGCTGCAGAACTCACAGGTTTCACATATGTTCAGCAGCAGAATAAAGGCAGATAGAAAACCATGAATGTGTAAAGAATTGAATGTGTGATGGTGAAACCTGAAGACGGAGGCTCTTTTCAGACCGGCTGCTCCGTCTGTGCGGCCTGGTGTTGGCGGCGGAGCTGGGAGTTACCGTCTCCTCTCAGCTGCTGCTTCTCTCGGCTCTGACATCCAACCTGAGCAGCCGGCGGGTGGCATTTACTGTTGGCTAACTTACGTAAATGTCAGGTGTGAGCATGTAGGTGGGCGGACCGTCTCGTTTACCGGGAGATGTTTAATTAATGGCTGACGGCTGTGCAGGCTGCACCTGCTGCCTCCTGTCAGCGCCGCCGTTTGTTTCAGCATCACGCCGCAGTTTTTTAAGAGATTTTCCAGGAATATGAATCCAGACGCTCGTCCGTTTCCTCGCCCGGCCTCTGATCCTCTGATGGTTCGCCAGACGCCGCAGGAGCTGATTGACGCTCAGTCGAGCCGCTCTGTGTGCTGATGGTGAGATGGACGGGGTCAAAGGTCAGGAGAGTGATTCCTCAGCTGTTTTCTGTTCTTCACTTTCAATTTGTCACACGTTTGACGATCAGACAGGCGGCGACCTGCAGGCTGCAAACACTCCACCTGTTTAAGACACGTCTCCGCTCTGCATGATGGGAAATCTGAGTGGGAGACCAGTGACTCTGTAACCAGTAACCTGCTGTCACCTGAAACAAATGATCAGGTGTGATGGAGCTTTAAAAAAAAGAGTTAAGAGATTTCCTGTTGAGTTTTGTGAACTTGTCTGATCTGTGATCGATCTGAGCAGCATCTCGCTTCGTTTTCATGGTTTTTCATGCAGGTGAAGCTCCATAAATGAGCTGGATGTTACAGTTTCAGTACAAATCTGCACACACATCTCACAGAAAACACAGAAGACACAGAAAACATGCAGCATGCAGGACTTGAACCCTGATCTCCAGTGTCACAGTCCTGCACTCGGTCCATAATCTGTGTGTCCGTCACAGGGAAGCAGGATGTTGTTGCTCTGATGCAGGTTACAGGCTTCATTCATAATCTGTTTTCATTTGCTCAGATTACACGCCTGCGTGAGCGTCCGTGATTGAAACTGAAGCATAAAAGATCACGTCTCCTCTTGGTGTGGGTTTAATTAAAAGGCATTCTGGGAAATGTAGGAAACGCATCTGAAAAAAAGTCCCACCTGCGTCTCATCGCAGCGTGAATGAATGAAAGAACATCAGACAGAAGAAGACGGAGAACCTGAGTTCTGCCGACGCCTCGCTCGCCACATTCACCCTCAAACCTCCGGAGAACTCGGCCCTTTTCCTGCTCCGTGTTTATCTCTGCTGCGACTCCGGACCCGAGGAGGGGGGCCGCAGGAAGTGTGTGTGTGTGTGTGTGTGTGTGTGTTAGAAAAAGGGGGCTTTTGATTTTTGTCGTCCGTGATGATCAAAGTCAAACTCAGGGACGTGTGAGTCCATCAGTCCATCAGCCCTGGAGGCTTTACAGGCCGAGATGGTGAGAGCTTTGAAAGAGAAGTCGAGTACACACACACACACACACACACACACAAACAGACGGGGGGGGAGGGGGGGACAATCTGTTGTGTTTCCAAACTTTCTCCTCCCCCTCTCCTCCCCCTTCCTCCCCTCCTCCCTCCCTCCCCGCCCACCCCGCCTGTCTCTGGCCTCCTCCTGCTGCGACTCGCATCTGCTGGAAGAAACGCTGATCTTTAGTCTTGGCGGGGAATCCCCAGCATGCCCGCTGCCCCCCCACGCTGGGACGGGTGAGGCGGCGCTGTGAGGCGGAGGACGGACGCCGACTCTCCGAAATGAGCTTCTTACCTGGTTTCTCTTCTTCAAAAAGCAGATGGCCTTTTCCTGTTGTGTTTATTTTCTTTGAGGAGAATAGAGATGGAGTCTGCGGTGAGCTGCTGTCGCCGGACTCGAGCTCGGTTCAGTTTATTTCTGGTTGTTCTGGATTTTTAAAGGTGGAAAAGTTCATTGAAAGGCCTGTTTCCTGACTCTGATGCAGGCTGGCCAACTTTCCTTCAGTCACTTTTCTCTTTTCTGGAAATAAACTAATTTCTTTCATCCTAAATGGCAGCAAACATCTTCTGAATCTGTTCCTGACTCGTCTTAAACATGCTCAATGCTGCCGTTTCGTCCCAGTGGCCACTTGTGGCACTGCAGCGTGATAAATGAGATGTAGACTTATAATTAATCTTTTCCCCATTTTAACAAACTGGGCTGAGAGATTCATCACATCAGGATGGAATAAAGGAGATTTGTTGTCAGAGACCAGAACACTGATCTCATGATTCAGTGTTTGATGGTTGACGATTCAAACGACAGTCTAGAAGCAAAGTCGGCTTTGATTTCTATCAGAAATGTGGTGATTTCCTTATCATTTAAGGACAGTGATGAACAATGTGCAGTAAATTTAAACTGGAGTTAAGCTCAGGTCATTTCTTGTCATCATTAAATTAAAAAAATGTGCTTTATCTTCATATTTCAGGCTCCCACATTAAACATTTGATGGGTTAATTCGATGCACAGTAGAAGCTTTCTACATTCCTACGTGTTCACATTCTATATTAATGTACCTTTTTCTATTTCGGATGCAGTTTTGCAGCGAGCGCCGGTCATTTATTCTGTGTTGCCCTTTTCTTTCTGCTGCAAATGTTTCTTTTCTTATAATTTATTAATGTAAATCAGTGCGTTTGCTTGAGTCCTCGTGGCGCTGGAAGGGCTCTTATTTCCTGTGACTCTGAGTGTTCGCTGCCAGCTCCCACTGTATCTGCTTTACTCTGTGTGTGTGTGTGTGTGTGTGTGTGTGTGTGTGTGTGTTTCCGATGCTTCCTCCTGCATGCTCTATTTTTTCCTCCAGATTGACCAATCACAGCGCTTCAGGCTGTCACACAGGACGCCAGGGTCACAAAACCATGAAATCCTAGTTTGATTATAAATATGTCTCCATGAAAATGCTCAGCGGAGGTTCAGCGGTGATGCGGTCACCATGGAGACCTACTATATCACCATCTCCATCACTGGGAAGCCCATTTGCTGCCTTTTTGAGTGGGAGTGGGAATCACTGATGAACTCGCTATACAATACTACCGCGGTGCTCAGCCCACAGCATCGATCGTGAGACAGCGATTCTGCAAAACCTGACACATAAAAATCATCATTTTTCGACAGCAGCTGTGAAACTTTATTTGGCACTCAGATGATCCAGTTTTGCATTTAATCTGCAGTTGAGTCGTGGTGGGGGGGGGGGTCCGTATGCATCTCAGATAAACCACATTGTGTTGCAGCGCTCCTCCTGAGAAGCTGCTGATTTAATCGTCCACTCGGCGGCTTCGAGTTGCTGCTTTTGTTCTGCGTTTGTCTGCAATCTGCATTTTCTTACACCGTCCTTTGTGCCGACGCGCTCGTCGCTGCTGTGTTCCTGTATAGATGACAGATCACCTGTCAATCAAACAGCAACGTGATGTTTTCTCTCCTGATTCCTTCGGTTTCATTGTGTTTTGGAGGATCTGAGAATGGGAGCAGAGATGTGGAAGAAGTGGGCAGCGTTTCTTTGTTTTGACACTGTGGGAGTTTTTAAAGACGGAAACTTTTACACATGAACGTCAGTTTACTCTGCTGCTGCTCGAACCACGAACCTCTGCAGAGTCTGAGGAGGATCACGTTTTCCTCAGCAGGACTTCGAGTCTGTAACGGCCTGTGATTCACACGTTATCGCATGGCATCATGGGAAGTGTAGTAGCTTCAGAGTTCACCTGTAACTGAAACACATCAGTTTACAGTCTGCTGCTGTAATTCTGATCAGCTTTTATTTCATAACTTCTTAACTTTATGGAAGCACATGAAATATAGTTTACAGCAGCAAAGTGATGATGAGAGTTTATGACGACTGAGAACTTTTTTCTATATTTAATTGATTTATGGATCTATAAAAACACTCCAATCTAAAGGATCAACATGCAAACTGAAGTAAAAACTAAAAAGCCACATCAATAAACCAAAATACAGCAACAGCAGATTAACAGCTTGAATAATTATTCATTATTGTTTCATCTTATATTGTTATTGAGCTGATCGAAAAATATTTTTTCTAAGCACTTTTAAGAAGTTAAAACATCATTAATCACTTATTAAAATATACACAAGTGTGATAGTTTTTGCAGATTCTTGTTTTTAATGACGAATCTTTGTTTGTAGTTTATTGAAATCCTTAAAAAAAATACTCAGATTTAACAGATTTAAACGGTCGGATCACATCCGTCAGTCTGTCTGAGACTTTGGATGATTCTGTGAATCAGATTAAACTTTAAAAGCAGTTTTTCTGAGCTCGTGTTTCATTTTATTTCCCTAAAGAAAAGACTTTGCATGAGTTCCAGGATTTCCTCCGTTTACACCCACAGATCCAGACTGTCAACATCTGAAGGCCGCGAGAGAAACGAGTTTCCTCAGAAATCTTCTCCGTCCGTGACGTCGCCACGTCTCCTTCATATCATCAGCAACGAGGCTTTTTGTGAGAGAAATAAGTTCATGAGGAAAACCAGGACGTTCTGTCACTGATGCATTATTGATTAATATTTATTGATTCATTATTTACACTAACGAGTCAGTAACCACATATAAACTGCATGTGTGTCAGGACGGCACAGTTAATTAGATATTGATAGACTGTGTTATTGATATCGATATTTAAAACACTAACAGTGAACTCTGCAGCATATCACATCAAGCTCCTCCATTACTGACAGTTGGCCAGCAGGGGGCGATCAAAGGATAACGTTCCCTTCTCTGAATGTGACCTCAGTGAATCTTCGTCTTCAGCATCGACTCAGAGTTCAAACGGTGACGATGTTCACTTCACGTTTCTGTCGTTTTGTTTCAGATAAAAAACATTTGGCTCAGTTTTATTCACATTTCTCTTCAAACAAACTTTGATAAGAACCAGTTTTGTTTTGATGTTCAGGTTTCGTACGTTAGCAGGATCGTAGCGCAACATGACAGCCAGCAAAGAGCCGTCAATGTGTTTATTGAACATGTGATCATGTTTGATAAAAACATTCAACTTATCTTTAAACTGTGTCTCTGCGTTTGAGTTCAACGCTGTGGAAAGAAAACGGACTCAGCTGAGGAAACAGCAGAATCTCTGTTGAATCTGTGGTCGTCTTTGGCTTCACATCATTGATTATTTCCATGTATCCGGATGTCTTATCATTTGATTTGTCATCACTTATGTAATCTTCACTTTGCATTACAATGTCTGCACCAACGTTATGGCTGATCGACCGGCTGCATCACCGTCCTAATATTTCATAATCGCTCCGTTTGTTCATGTTCATAAACTGTTTGTTCTGTTTTATTTATCCTGCAAACCTCTGACTTGCTCCTCAGTCTTTTATTTGTCTTTCAGTTTCTGGGGGGGGGGGGGGGGGGGGGGGGGGGGGGGGGGGGGGGGGGGGGGGGGGGGGGGGGGGGGGGGGGGGGGGG
>JAQMCX010000530.1:0-11047 GCA_029814765.1 Acanthurus leucopareius | reverse complement strand
AGCTGTGACCTGATCGGTAATTTCATTGGTCTGATGTGACGAGGCTGAGTGTGTTGGTGGCATGAAGCTCTTTAGCCCGTAAAAAGCCATAAATTAGCCGCATCATTGTATAAGCCGCAGGGTTCAAAATGTGTGAAAAAAGTAGTGGCATATAGTCCGGAAATTACGGTATACGCAGCAAATGATCGGAGCTGGAGTCGAACTCACGTGGAGAACGAAACTTCCGCACATGGGACGCCCAACCTACCGACTGAAATACACCGGGAACTTGTGCAATGAGAAACGTTCTGCACTGTTTGCAGTGTAAAAATAAATTGTGATTAAATGCATTATTTTTTTTGTCGCGTTATTTTTTCTGTAACTAATAATCATAATTAAAGCGATAAAGTCCCAGCCTCATTTTAAATATTATTAAACTTTTAGACTTTATAAATCTACTGGACCGGACTTTATGGCTCAGATTGTGATAACACACACAGTAATGTGACCTTTAGACATTTATATTCATTGTTTTATATCCCTTTAACTAATAAAAACACACCAAGACCTGTCACCTAGTGGGATAAAATATTGATTATGCATGTGTGTTTTTGAATTATAGTGAGGTTTTTTTTTTACAATTTTCTGGGATATATTTTATAATGCACTTCCCTTTTTTCCATCATACATACATTAGATGTTCTCTTGAACATGTTCAGTGTGTCAAAAATAAGGCAAATGTATTCAAAATGAGTCCATGAGAGCACAAAGATCAGGTCTCACATAACACGGCCTTTCTTTTATTTTTCCACTGTCATGAACTTTGGACACAACTCATCAAGGCAGGTTTTATTATTGAGGTAAAAGGACGCTGCCATCCACCCACTCTGCCGGAGCAGTCTGAGCTCTTAAAAAATCAGATTTTATGGAGAACATGTTATTAAGTTAGTCTTCTCAAAACTCAACAAAGTCCAGTTGACTTGTTTTTTTTGACTTTTCAAGATGTTATTAAGTTATAAGCAATAACTTGAACAGGAGGAAAACTTTTAAATCCTGCAGGTCCTCTCTTTTTAGAGCATTAAAACAGAAAAAAACACACCAACCTGGGGGTGTAAACAGGACTCCACGAATATTTCCCTCTTTGACGGGAAGCCGGCTGACTCCCTCTCCCATCAGATATCTTTCATTGATCGCCTCCGCCAGCAACCTGCCCTCCCCTTCCCCCTCCGCCTCATGCACAGAGAACTTCACAATGTTGGAGTTTGCCGAATTGTTCATTTGAAATCTTTTGTGCAGAGCGTCGGCCTTCATGGACCACAGCAGACCCATGGGTTCAACTCCACTGTAGCTCCCGCCGAGCGAGGGGTCCCTGAGCAGGTCCACCTCCCCGCTCCCGTCAGCCCTGTAGGTGGCCGAGGAGCTGAACACCACTCCCTTCTCGTCCGTGGCTCTGGCTCTCATGGTGACCACCTGTCGGGACATCAGGCCGGCCACCTTCACCTGGACGGGCTCATCAAACAAACATCTGGAGCTCGGCAGCAGCTGCAGTCTGACCTGAGAGGACATCTCTGCTGGAACTGATGATCCTGCAGGAAAGAAGATGGTCACATTTTAATGTCGAGCTCCATGTTTGTTGCACTTTGTTTTATGTCCTCCAACAAAATAGCTTATCATTTTAATGTTAGAAAACAGAGAAATCAAAGGTCTAGAAACTTCTAAAAAAAAGGTGGACACAGACTCAGACCAGTAAACAAGTAATCTTTACTGGTTAAGGAGGAAAATCCTGGTAATGGAGGAGGAGGAGAGCGGGCTGATGGAGAGGGCCGTGGTTGGCGGTGAGCTGAGGAGTCAGGCAGACAGACAGGAAGTGATCTGCAGGATCTGTTACAATGATTGTGCTGAAGAGTTGATCTGCTGGATGGATCTCAGTTTGCAGCAGGAAACTGGAAAGTTATGTGAGCTGCAACGAGGAACCAGGAGGGTGAGGAAGGTGCCACATCACAGACACAGGGGAGAGACAGGCTAAACAGAGGAACCCCCCCCCTCCAAAAACTTCAAACAATCTGCCTATACAGGTCAAACACATATCCATAAAAAGTTAAAATATTATTTTGAGTCACATTAAAGCATTTTATGTTAATATTTCTGTTTTTACTTGACATTGTGATTTAGTTTCCCTCTCTTGAGTCGGAAATGGTTTGGTCTGTCACTCCATCTGAGGTCAAAGTTGAGCACCCGACCTGCGCCCCCAATCAATGTCACACTCAGAGTAAAGTGACGTACGCGTTAAGCGATTTTCAGACCGACACAGTTGTTATTTTCACACGCGGTGCTCACGTTGTGCAAAATCAGATTTACCTGCGCGCTCGCTCGCTCGTCTGTGCGTCCTGGTGTTTTGGTGAAGCCTGGTCAGATGAGGTGTGGCTTACTGATGGCGCAGTTTTATTTCGAGACTTATGAGCCATAAACCAACAAAAAGTTGGTCAATAGTCACGACGGTGTTTTTCTTGGCAGATTACATTGCTCCGCGCGCGCTGGCAAGATGCAAACAAGTACACACAAATACACAAAGGCAAAAACTGACTCCATCAGGTAAAGATGGAGATAAATTAAGTCAGTTTAAGAAAATTGATTATATGATTTTAAAAAAACCTTTGTTTTCAAATATTTCTCAGTTTTTGTGATTTATTTCACCTTTTTTACTCCAAATAGCTTCAAAATCTGCCTGTAAAGAAAACGTTTTTTTCCACGTTACTTGGAGCTGTCACTTGTATTTGTAAATAGTGTTTTATGTCGTCAAATTTCATGTCAGTGACACCGGAATAATTTACCTTTCAATGTTGAAACTGGCAACACACGCGCACACACGTACGCACGCGCACTGAGCGTAATACCCATGCAGGTCTACAGTAAATAAAGATCATTGCCAACAATTCAGTTCAATTCAGTTCACTCAGAACTGAGATGAATCATTGAATCCTGTCAGTAAAAACGGCGTCTGTCCACTCCTGAACCTGATGCTGCCTGGTGGTGCATAACTGATTATGAGGCTAAAGGTCAAAAATATGAAACAATGTTTAAGACAGTAAGGTAAGACAGTAAAGTTTTTGACTTAAAATTTAGTCACTTTAAGTTGCTACATGTCCACTTCAAAGGACATTTTACTGATATTATGTAAAAAAAAAAAAAGGGTCCATGTCAAAGTTGAATAGGCCTATTGATGATTTAATGATTTAATAATAATCAATAGTTTTCGGTCAATTTTTAACATGAAGGGAACCCGTTCCGTCTATGTGTGAACGCTGATCTGCAAACATCAGTTCTGTTGAGGACCGAAGTTCTGTGCAGCTCCACACTCTGACCGATAGAGGGCGCCCATCATCTTTGCCTATGGAACTTTCCAATAGAATAAAAAGAAGTTAAACTCTGACCCACTGTGACCCGATACAGAATTTAAATATGAATAAAGAAATACAATGACGCAACAAGTTGCATGTAACTGTTATCAAAAAAGATTTATTTCACTTTTTATTCCTCAAGTATGTTTTTTTCAGTGCATGGTTTTTATTTGTAATGGAGTATTTCTGAGTTGTGGAAATGATAATTTTACTGAGTAAAAACATCTGTCACAGCTGCTCAACATATGGTGCAAAGGAGATTGTTGTTTAAAGGTCTAAGATGATTTAACTATTAAAAATGCGATGTTTTGCACTGTTAAAGGTTTATTTTAACCCACTGAAGTTTACACTAGTATTTAGAAAGACATAAATAGTGAATGATTCATGATATTCTTTGGCAAAAGTAACATTTAAAAAAGCATTTAAAAGCATTAAAAAAAAAGTAACATTTAAAAAAGTAACCCTAACCCTAAGCTGAGGTATAAAATAGTGACTTTTTTGAATTCAACAACTAAAAGTAGTTCTTACAACGAAGGTTAATTAAGACTTTTTGACATTTTTATTGCCCAAAAAAATCTTTTATCGTCCAAAAAAAGACTCTTCAGAAAACAAAAAAAATTCAAGTTTATTTTATTTATTAACAAGGACAAAACAATTTGATCAGTATTAATTTGAAACTAGTGAAGTAAACAAGATGCCATAATGACAGAAGTAGCAGCAAAGTCAATTTTCTTTGTCTATTACTGACCATTGAGGTGTCTTTTAATACTTCTTGCTTTGATACATTACTACTCGAACACAGTGACGCTCAGAAATAATGACAACAGGAAGTGATTTCAGTGTTTTTTTCAGTGTTGTTTGTAATGCTGAACTTCTGTTTACATCTTTGCTTTGTTCCCATTGGCACCGCAGCTCAGGTGAGTTCTGAAAAACTCCTGGACCTTCTTCCACATGTGGACTTCAGCTGCTGCATGGGCTCTGGCCTCGCCCCCCCACAGGACCGGTTTACCCATAAGCCCATGAAAACTGGAGGGGCAGTAGGGTCCATAAGGGGGCTCCAGGTAATGTCCTGCCCTGGGGTAGACTGTATACTCGAAGTTGTCCTTCCCATGACGCTTCAGTCTCTCCACCATCTCCTCCAGGTAAGCTTTGCTGTCCCAGTTGAGGTCGTCTTCCGAGGCCAGGAAGAGGAAACTTCCCGGTGCTCGTTCGATGGGGATCAGGCTCTGCTTGTTCTCCTCAGTCAGTGGATTATCTAAAGCATTTTTAATATTGAAGACTCCCGACTCGGTGGAAAATGCCCTGTTGGTGTCATGCTTCAACGCGGGGAGGATTTGGCTCTTCTTGTAGAAGAGGGGGAAAGCTGTATTTGCAGAGCAGCCGTTGATCCACACTGTGGCGTCAACACCTGGCAGGTAAGAGGCTGCTGACAGAGCAAGATCTCCACTTTTTGAAAGGGATATCAAACCAACTCCCTTACTGCCAATCTGCAAAAATAAAACAGTATATGTAGATGAATGTGCATAACACTCATCAACTGTGTGTACCTGCAGAAGATGCTCACATTTTTAAGAGAAAGAGTTTTATATTAGAGATGGACAGATATGTTTTTTTCAGGGCCGATACCGATTATTAGTAGTCAGGAGGCTGATACCGGTATTTGGAGCTGATATTCATTTGCAGTAAAAGTGAAAATATTGGCGTCAAAATTTAGAATAATACAAACTCTTAACTTTGTTTAAATACCTTAAAGCATATGTTTATTAAACAGCTTTTCAGATTTGCATCACGTTAAAGTTTTTTTTTAATCTTAGACAATAGACATCTTTGTTTTTATTCTGCCCTCCCTGAATGCCTGGTTTAGTTTGGCAGGGAGGTAAACAGTTCTTCACACAGAGACAAGGCTTTGTGATTTTACCCACAATTTGTTGACTCCACAGGAAGCTCTGTAAAACTGTAAAAAAATCATTGACTGTATAAAACACTGGACAAGCTGGACTGAAGCCTCGTAAATCTCGTCCTGGGCGTTGCTATTTGCTAGCACCTGACTCTGCCAAAAGCCCGCCTAAACAAAGAAATACCAAATGTGGGGAAAGAGGTGGAGCTAAGGCAGGGTCGAAGGAAGGACACCACACCCACTCAGCTGACAGCCCCCGGCTAGCCGTTAACAGGCTGTCAATCAACGAGGCCACGCCTTAATTTATGCAAAAAATTGCGGATTTTAAGCTTAAATATAATTATAATAAACAAATGAGTGAGATAAAAATTCCCCCCCCTCAGAGTTTTTATGAGATGGTAGAGAAGCTGTAGACAAAAAAAAGTATTTGAACCAGGCTGTAAATATGTTTATTTCTGCTCTAAAGTTGGCCATTTTAACATGGGCTTCAATGGGAATTTGCTCCCTTTTGGAGCCAGCCTCAAGCAGTCACTTGAGGAATTGCAAGTTTTTGTACTTCTTGGTTGGCTTCAATGCCTCCAGAAAGGCCTGCCTCCCTGGGAACTTCAGTCTCTCGCTGCTTAGCTTCCAGCAACTACTGCAGCCATCTTCCCTTTGTTTGGTTTGTTGTACCATCCAACATTCATCACACATAGTTTCACTCAACCATACATTGCTGACAAAACTGATTTTTTGACTTTTTGGCTTCATATTGATAAAGTTCTGTAACATAAATCCTATTTTGATGTCTGAAACTGTGTGTGGCTGTTTTTGTTGCCAGCCTTGAGCCAGGTGGTTCATGACAACCGTCACTGTATCTCCACCAACTTCATAGTTTTGAGGTCAACCAGACTTTTATTAAATTGTTGTTTTATAGTTGTTTTAGTCAATTAGTCCTGACCTTTACTTTGTTAGATGTTATAGTTTCCTTAACCACAAGTGTAGGGGGACCATAAAAAAGGGAAAATGTAGTCGCAGAGAGGCTGAGTAGGGGAAAACTACCTTCTTACGTGCTCACTTGTTAGTAAATCATCACTCCAAAAGTGCTGCATTTGGTATATTTATTGCAGATAAAAACAAACAAGGAACGATTTCCTACAGTCTCAAAAACAAAAATCTAAAACGGGGTCAGTGCATCCTCAAAGTGATGTTTGAACGATATTAAAGTGGACAGCCCAAAGTGGGACTTCCAACCTCACCCTCTCAGTTCATTCATAAAAAACGCAAGGTGAGCAGCTGCTAATATCACCACTACCTGCTGATGTCCCACCAACCCTACATGAATTGCATCCTCATATGTAACCAGTAATTATTTCATAAAGCATACAATAAGCAGTCCATAATAATAACAAAAAAAATATAACAGGCTATAAATAAAACAAACTGGCACCCACATTCTGGCCTCTAATTATCACAGTAATTATCACCACCCAAGTAATAATTACAAAGTCAGAACTCATATAGGAGAGCCATAAATTACAAATGCAAAACATAACTATACAATTTCCTGGGCCTTTTGCAATTTTTTTACTTATAGCCCACCGTGTGTGTGTGTGTGTGTGTGTGTGTGTGTGTGTGTGTGTGTGTGTGTGTGAAGTTCATAGTAAATCTTGATCCTGTTTTCTTGAGTCAAATTTAATCATGCTTAGGATGTAGGTTACTGGCACTTATCCTATCAGAGTGAATCATCTATCACATCAAGTCTAAGTCAAACAAGTACCTGAAGTGGGGAGACCTTGGTCACAGGCCTGTAGAGAGGACTAGTCTGGGTCTCGATCTGGACCTGCAACACAAGTCCTCTTCTGTCTGGAACCACCTTAGTGACCCTCTCAATGATCCAGGAAGTCTGAGGCACAGAACTGTCCACTCTTAACACTATGTGCCCAGGGATGAAGTTCCTCTTGACTTTTGTCCACTTCAGGTGCTCCTGTAGTTGTGACAAATACTCCTTAGTCCACCTTTTCCAAAACAGATCATGAATGGACCTGCTTCCATCTGCATAGTTGTCCTCCTTGTAAAACAGAGCAGGTGGTAAACAGGACTTGGTTAAGCAGAAGAAGGTTTGGTGTCAGTCCTTCCAAATCCTTTAGGTCAGTGAATTCCTTGATAAAGGGGTCTGCTGTTAAGAACTGATTCCACTTCACAGATTGTGTGGAGTCCCTTCTTATCCAGCCTTCTTATCCAGCGTTTGTGTTCCTAAGGTGAAATTAAGGACCTTTTCATGGATGAATTAACCTCTTCCATGCTCTGTCATGATGTGATCTGGTTGGAGGGTTGTAGGTCCACTTGATTCCTTTCAATGAGGGCTTTTCATCTATCTGTTCCAGGTTCCATCCTTCAGTGGCTCATTTTAGCTCATGCTCTGCACCAATGAAGTTAGTGCCATTATCCAAGTCCAGCTCCTTGACCTGTTGTCTCCTTGCAATAAAGTACCAGAAGGCATTAATGAAAGAGGCTGTGTTAAACAACTATGCAACATCACGGTGCACTTCTTTTATTTCCAAACATGTGAAGATGATTCCATATCTTTAGATAAAACTTCCCCTGCTCTTGATGTCTAAGGGTCCAAAATAATCTACCCTGACATAACTAAAGGGAGGTTTGTCTGGTCAAACTCTGTCAACAGGCAAGTCTGCCATTAGCTGTTGACCTGCAGCTCAATGTAGCAGACAATAGACAACAGATTTGGACAAGATCCTCCTAATGGCAACACTGGTAGAAAGAATCCAATAGCATTGACGTAGCCTTGACAACACTTACTATGAAGGAATTTCCATAGCTGCTGCTGGCTCCAAACATGGGATTGTCACAGGTCTTAAGGGCGCCACCCTGAGCCTTCCTAATATGAAGGTACTGTGTTTGTGTTGTGTTTGTGCCACTGTGTTGTGGCAATTGCACAACAGCAAGTTGGTGACAGTACTGTATCCCTCCTCACTTGCATCCACAAATTCTGTAACTGGACAGTGTTTTTTTTCTTTAAAGTTTGGAGGTTTTAAACATTGTCTGGTGCTGAAACCATCAGAGGTTTGTAGCTCTTTCACCCAGTCTGTCTATTCCTGTGCAGCAGATGCTGGTTTGGTGTTGTCCCATCCTAACCCTTTGCGATACAGGTCTCGTAGGATCCTTTAAGCTGAAAAAATCAAAGGAGACCAGATTCCAAGCTGGAGTGTTGTCTAGACCTACTCTATACGTGTCCTGAGACAACTTTTGTTGTGGTTTGCCATTATATAAATTAAATTTGATTGACTGATATATTGAAAATTGCTAGCTTCATATATCATAAAAATTTAGCTGCAATGTGCCCATTGAGTCTTTTTCTCTCTTATACATATGTCATGTCAGGATGCGATCTACAGGGGTGACAAGAGGGCTGCACTACAAAGTGACTGGTTAGTGAGGTACAGTATGTTGAGTCTAAAGCCAGAGTTTTCATTGTCACAATGGCGGCTTATTCCTGTGAGATCACCATGGTGATTTATGCTGCAAATCTGCTCCAGACCAGGTTCTCTTTCAGTTTAAAATCACCAGAAAAACCTCTGTCACCGATCAGCTCTGTTAACAGTAGTGTCGCTCTAATAAATCAATGACACATACAGTCTCATGTGATTGAATATGACATAAATGCACACTTGTTGATCAAAAGGTTACACTTGTGATGCCACTGAATGCAGCTCTGCAGCTCTGCAGTTACAGTGGCGCTGACTGCTTATAACACCTTACTTTTTTTACCAAAATCATCAACAGAAATCCGTGTATCCATTTTTGTTGAAAGTATAGCTATTTTATTTACAAGGTTGTTCTTGCTCTGACTGAACCACAGAATGGTTTTAGTGACTGTTTGGCCATAGTAGAAACCTACAGTATAATTCTATAAAATCACAAACAATTGAAAGTACACAAGTCTATCAATCAGTTTGACATTTACTTACATATGAAATATGGTGTAATACCTCCTAACCATCATGTTACCACTTTGTACTATGTTGTAAATGTTGGTCCTGATATTCTTTACACTTTTTACACTGTTTTACACTGCTGGTATAATACAGTTAATATAAAACTGATTAATGGTCTAATCTATTAGTATTTATCACATACAGCCTAGCATTTAGTCAATAAAATCATTTAACTTTGATTTGTCCAAATGCTAAACTCCATTATTACGAGACAGAAGATACCTTAGTGCAGTTTTGAGCATGACGTTTAAATTTATTGAATCAAGTCTAAAGTTTATGTGCTGTCACATTTAAATTAACTGGAGGCACTGAGAGTGCAATGAATGTATATTTAGGCTATGTAAGAATTTCTTCAAATAGTATTTTTTCTAAGCATTTCTCTCTTGTTTTATTTGCATACAAAAGCTTTGCTTTGTTATAATATTATTTTATATTGAGTATTTTCGAAAGAAGTTGGCACAAACGATTAATTTTTTGCAGGAGTAGGGTAACATGATGCACCACCCACCCCCTTTTAGGGAAATGCGTATGATTCCTTAGGAATAAAGCTGACGTTACCGAAGCAAGTTGATAACCATCGTCGTGATACATGTTATCTCTGAGGCTTGAGGTTTTGTGAAGCCAGCTCACTCAAAGAAAGTCTGACTCTATTGAATTTGTTTTGTAGTACAAAATCACACAAAATCTCATGTGAAACTTTTATTTGCAGATTTTTTTTTATGCTTTTAATAAGTTGGAATCACATATTTTGATCAAGCGACTGGCTTCTTATTTCATTCTACCTCATCATATTTTATTGTTGCTTTAAACTTTTTAACAGACAGAGTTCAGCGAGTTTTTTTAAATGGTCAGATGTCCCAAGCCACCATTCCAAATGCTGGTTCTCCTCAAGGCTGCACTGTTTCACCTCTGCTTTTAATCATGTATACCGACAGTTGGAGGTCTTCTTGACAGGGCAGCTTTCTGCATGAATGTTCTGATGACACTGCCCTGCTGTCTCTTCTTCAAGGTCCACAGTTTGATCATAGCTGTGTTTTAAAGTCATTTATCAAATGGTGTTATGATAAATTCATTGACCCTAATATTACAAAAACAAAGGAGCTAATCATAGACTTTTGGAAAGACGGGAGAGCCTAAAGCAAGTATCATTTATGGGAAAGAAGTCCAAACTGTGCACCCTTACAAATACCTGGGTACAGTGTTTGATAGTCAGCTTAAGTTTGACATAAACACAGAGTCAGTTGTTAGGAGAGGACAACAAAGAATCCACCTGATGAGGAAGCTGAACTCTTTTAATGTTTCTAAAATTATATTAAGTAACTTTTATCTAGGGCTGAAACAATTACTTAAGTAAATCCTTGAGTGAGTCGAGTAATTCACTTATTAAAAATTCTTATGGAAAAGTTTCATCATAATAACACGTTATTTCATGCACATCACACTGCCACGGTTATGTTGTTGTAACATGTGTTCAGAGAAAGGACACGGGGCAAATAAAACAATAGATATTGTCCAAAGTGTGAGACCATATCAGGTTGAAATGAACAGAAGACTCTTTACAGTGTAGTTATTGTAAAGTGGAACTAGCCTACCACAATGGCACTGCACCAGCGCTTCAGTGCAGCAGCTGGAAGGTATGGAATGAACTGAACATCCAAAACGCTTTGAAAAAGGAAAAAACACAACTGCACTAACATAATTTTTAAGGTAAACACAAGAAACTTGTGCTACAGAAAATGGACCAGACTCAGTGAATAGCTCCCTAAGCTTAACAACTG
>JAQMCX010000529.1:0-11059 GCA_029814765.1 Acanthurus leucopareius | reverse complement strand
AACAGCAGCAACAAACACACTGGTGAATTCTCTGGGCAGGTAATATGGCCGACATCTCAGCAGTAAAAACTCAACATTAGGTGAACAATTTCCATCCACTCTGACTGCACCTGTGCACCAAGCATCATTGATGTACACACAGAGTCCGCCCCCTCTTGTCTTACCGGAGTCTTGTGTTCTGTCAGCCCGGAACAGGCTCCGCCTGTTCAGTGTTAATGCCTCATCCGGTATGTTGTTATGGAGCCATGTCTCTGTAAAGATGAGAGCACCGCAGTTTCTGGTTTCTCTTTGCTGAATCAGCCTGAGTCTTATCTCATCTATTTTATTGACCTGTGACCGGACATTTGCCAGGAGTAGGCTGGGTAGTGGAATAGCCTTGGGTCCAAGCTTTCTTAGCTTAACTCTTATCCCAGCTCGTGTCCCTCTCTTCCTGGGTCGACCACACCGCTTGCGATGACGTCTGGTCCAAATGTTTTGATTATCGGATCTGGAGATGCCGAGAGCAGAGATCGTCTCAAGGTCTGCTGCACTTAATCCAATCATTGAACTTCCTCTTCTGATATTGACGAGTGTATTACTGTCATAAGTAATACGATTTTCAGCAATAAAAATGAGAGACTCACTCCTTTTTTCGTTTTGTTATGGTAAAGTTGAGGGAGCCACCAGCGGCTGCATGTATATGCGCCGCCGTTGCCATGGCTAGGATATAATAAATAATAATAAATCAAAAAGATGTTTCTTTTTGTACCTTTGTAACAGAATTTGTCTGATTCATTTTTTTTCCTTCCTCTTTAACAAATTCTTATCCTGTTCTAAATAAATTTAAAAAAAACCCAACAGTGTCAGCACCCTTTGAAACATACTGTAAAGTATGACAACAGAATTTACCAAAAGGCTCTTACATATTAGGAGGCAACTGGTCAGTGTTAACAGGTGGTGACGTTATCAATGAAGGGACAATCCTCATGCTATGATTGGGTGTTAATACTCAGCTGATAGACAATCAGCTATACCAGTACTCTAAACTAATGCATGAAACAGCACAATTGTAAGATTAATAATATTAATAATTTTTATAAATCTCTGTACGGTCGTGTCTAAACCCTTGTAAAAGTCACTAACTTTTAACTCAACGTATAAAGGCAACTAAATAGGGGTATACATTACATATATGCTTGCTGAATGCAAAACTTAACTAAGTCTATGTACTATATTTGTGCATACTTACAGGACGTCTCATGCCCGAGTCAAAGCGGAGGCGGCGGACCAGGCTGCACAATCAGCCAGTCAGGATTCAGATATTGCCAGAGCTGTGGCCAGAGAGCTCTCCCCGGCCTTCCATCAGCCAGGTACTCTAGCAGCAGCATCAGTACCATAATACAAAGTAGAAAAAAACACTGTAAACAAGAAAAGGGAAAAGTCAATCCAGTGCTAAGGACACTAAAAAGACACTGAAATGCCTTTATTTTGCTGTATTTTTTACATTGACCTGGAAGAAAGCACGATTTGTAATAATATTTTTATCAACAGACTAAAAAAAGCCTTTTCCTTTTTATTTTCTGTTTTTAGAGTTAGAGTGCTAGTTTCCATTCTGCATTACATCACAAATAGAATCAATTCAGTTTTTATTTATATAGTGCCATATCAAAATGTGATTTTCTATAGACACTTAATGGTCACATATTACACAAAATACACTTTTTTTTATGGTTTTCCATTTTAACTATGTGCCCCCTGCCTATTTATGGACATCCCAAAAAGGAGAAAAGCGCATCCTCTCCCTGTCTTGCTTGCTCCACTGTTCAGAAAATGTTTGCCCAAATGCTCTGTTTCATATTTGCTCTCAGTCACTTCACTCTGCAGCAAGAGGAGGAGCAACTTTTCTGGTATCCCACAACCCTTTATCCAATAAGGAGAGAGAACTCAGAGAGGTGACCCTCCCTGTGAACGGCAGGGAGGACCTTGTTTTATCAGCTGATAACTATAATCATTCCCAAAGTTGCTTTTGTCATACTTATGGATCTGAGGTAACGCTAGACATGCTGCTCTCCATTGCGGCTCTCTCTGACGAAGACCGCTGTGCGTTCATGTGGTGATATTAGGATAAGGATTAGTGAGCATCAGAGCCGCTATCCAGAAAGAGCAGGGCTGAAAGAAAGCACAGAGGCCCTACTCATACGCACAAGAACAGGCCTTAAGCACAGGATCCATAGAGGCCATGGTCTGTCACACCAGACAGGACCCTGGGTGCAGGCTGTGCAAAGAGGCCCCTCACAGCACATCACAGCAGGGTGTAAGATGCTGTCAGGCAAGGCATACAAGGAACGCCATAACCAGGTGGCTGGCATAGAGTACCGCAACATCTGTGCCAAATTTGGCCTGGAGGTTCTGAGGTCAAGATGAAGGACACCCCCAAAGATGGAGGAGAATGGTCAAGCAAAGATCCTATGGGACTTCCAGATCCAGACAGACAAGATGGTGGTTGCCAACCAACCAGACATGGTGGTAGTGGACAAACAACAGAAGAAAGCAGTGGTAATAGATGTATTTAATAATAGGTAGGATAGAAACACCCCAGAACTGGGAGAGTGGCTCTCGCAGATCCTAGGAACGACATCTGAGATCACTGTCCAGAAGAGTGCAGTCCTAGGAACAGCAAAGATACTGTGCAGAAACCTCAAGCTCCCAGCCTCTGGTAGAGGACCCAAGCTTGAAGGAGACAAAGACTGTCCAAGGTAGGGCAAAAACAGGACTTTGACTTTATCTGTACCAAGTTTGATACACAGCCCCGAAGGATGATGATACAAATTTCAATTATAAATGACCAAGATCTGTCAAAAACACATGGCTGTAAAAAAAACAACAACTTGCAAACGTCAGTGATATGATGAAGATTGTGGTGTTGGTCCTCAAACAAAAGATGACACGGGATGCAATGCAACAAAGTTTAATTACAGATCTGGGTTCTCCAAAATCAGCGCATGCAGTATAAGTCAGAGAGAAGAGAACAAAGACACTGTGAAGATCCAGGAGTATATATAGGCAGAGACATATGGAATCATTTAAAAAACCAAACACTTCATCAGCTGACCAGGTCCTGTGTCCCAGACTTTCTGGCGTCTGTTCAAGACCGTACATATCGATCATTTATCCTATATGAACATTCCATGTTATCCTATAGCTAACCATATGTTCCTAATTTTTCACCCTTATAGTGAGGCTTAGCACTTAATTGGCCATAACTCATGGACTACTAGTCCAGTCAGCATAAAACTTGACGGATTCCTAACATGTCCAGGAAGAGGTCTGCTAAGCATTTAGAATTTGACTGACAGGGGGTGCCAAGAATGCAAGAAATGTGTTCCTCAACATCCACTTTACAAAATTTTACCAAATTTGGTATCTATGCTCTGTGGGTGGGTAGTAACCAAAGTAGGAAGCACTATATTGATTGGTGTAAATGGGTGTGTTCAATTAAATATTTGCTTAAAACTCATGATGCGGTGAAGTGATCCTGATCAAATTTAGTACAGACTAAGACTTTGTACTAAGACATGTACTTGTGATCTGTAGTGCTCTGAATTCACCCACCCAGAGTAAACACAAGAAATATCCCTATTAGTGGTGTTCACACACACCCCTAACACACTCTCTCCACTGAATCACCAGTTGCCATTCACCAAGCCTGTTCAGTTCAACCAAGGAAATTATGAATAAATGGTGGAGCCTAAAAAGTAAGATGGCGGCAACTACCCGGAGGCAGGGAAGAGGTTGAGTCCGTCCCGCAGTGACTGCGTTGCCTGCTATACTGCTCGTGCTGTAGAAGACTGCTGTAGTGCGCAATTATTATGATACACTCCAGTGGAACTATCCTCTTCTTTGAAGGAAAAGGGAGACAGCCATTCACCTTTACATCAACTTCAACCACGGCCAACCACTTTAAACTGGAGACCAATCAAAGATTGAAGAGTACCTTTTGGAATTGTTCTTGTGTTTGGACCGAGATTTATCTTCTTTTGAAAAACAGGCCAGATCGCAGAGGGAATTTGCTTTGGGTTGTATTTGAACTCTTGTTGTTATTTTGTGGAGCTGAACTGAACTATGATCTGAGCTGAAAATCCTATGAAACTGAAAAGATGACCATGAGTTTGATCTGACTGAAAAATGCACTGAACATTTTGCAGCTAAGAACTGAATTGAAATGAATACACTTGGGATTGGGGAAAAACCAACTCTTGTGTTGGTCTTTTTTTTTCAATGTTTAATTTCATTTGCTGGTATGTTTGCGTTTTTGTGTTTTGAAAATCATTATTCTGGTTATTTAGGTTTATGACAGGTGACGTGGCAGGGGTTTGAGTCTGACTTTATTCACTACCCTTAAGTTATCTTTGAAATTGACAGGTCAAAACCTGACTTGCATCCCTGCAAAGGAGTTGACTGCTACATAAAAAAGTGAAACCCCAGTTATAGTGGAATCTCACGAACCAGATTGTGTGCTAGGAAACCTGCCCTCTGCTTGGCAATAGGAAACTCCCAATTGCAGAAAAGGCAATGGAGAGTGGAATAAATAGAACCTTAATGGACATGGAACTCACAGGAGAGGAAGTGCTTGACCTTCCACTACTGCAGTTTAATGATAACCCAAATGTACAGCATACCTTGGCAGATCTGCAAAAAAGAAATCAAACAGAACTGATCAGCATAAGCCATCAGTAGCAAACAGTGCAACAAATGCATAATCAAAAGGTGCCAGACATACTCTCTAACCTTAAACATTCCTTCACTGGGATACATCAGTATTGGCAGCTGCAAATGAAGGGTTGCCTGAAACAACATACAGAGTATCTTGGGACGCAGTTGACAGACACTCTCAAGTGGAGGCTTTATCAGCACCATATTGACATGCTCAAAGACATCAAGGAAGTGCTGACTCCATAGCGGCCACTGTCATGAGCCTGCAGGAGGAAATAAAAGCATGTAATGAGCAACGGCACAGTGTGTTTGAAGGACTAAGTGTCATCAAGGGAAGAACCCTGTACACCCTCACTACACTTAAGTTATCCTTGAAATTGTCAGGTCCAGACCTGACTAGTACCCCGACACGGGAGTTGACCGCTACACATCCCTCTCTATGTCTTGAAATATACACACTAAATTTCGTTGACATTCCATTAAGGCAAGGCATGCATTTATCAAAGCTGCACAGGCTTTGTGATGACAAGTGTGTTAGTGGTTTTGTTTCTCCTTTAAACAGATTTTAATTACTTATGTGACCTGGCTCAAAGTAGTGGCTCCCAACTTGGAATTTTGATGATTCCTTCAGTCAAACACAAAAGGGGTTTGAACCCTCCGAATCCAGCTTATGGCTACATTTTTAACCAAGATTGCTATTTGTGGTAATTGGTGACTGGATTCTTCCGTTGACATACTTTTCTCGGCTATACTGTCAGTATGTTCTTTACCTAAATATATCACCGAGTTCAAGGTTGAACAAAAGAATGAATGAACATATCAGGAATAATAAAATTCAAGTCCAACAAATAAAGTATTTCAGCAGTTTTATGATCTCAAAGGCTGTAAATAAACCTCCATCGTTACCTAAATTTATTGAGAAGAAATTGTGCATATTAGAAAATTATTACCTTAACTGTACTTTCTAAACGTCCATCACAGTTTATAGACATTACTAATAAATATAACTTTGACCTACTATAGCCACTGCACTTCCATATATACAATTTTCCTATTCAACATGAGATTACTGCTGACATGTCAATTTGTCTTTTATTTCTATTTCTGTAAATTGTAGTTCGACCTCAAAATAAAGAGCTTTAGATAATGTGGGTACTACATGTTTTTGTTAATAATGAAATAATAATAATAATGAAATGAATAGTGAAAAAATGAACAATGTAACAATAAAACAATGAAATTAACATGACAAATTTACAGTGTATAAACTCATTATGAACAGAGGATTAGTGTTAACAGATTAACAGCAGTCAAATTGAATATGCCAGTTTAAAGAAATGTGTTTTAAGACAAGATTCTAGAATGGAGAGAGTCAGTGTTAAAGATGTTTGGAAACTGTCTAATTCAACTGCAATGTTTTAGTGATTGTCTGGTTTTTTGTAACAATGTTTCCTTTTCCTGATCTCAGCAAATACTTTGATGGGTATATTATCATAGCTCAAAGACACGATGGACATTGTTGTAAATGTAATACTCGAGTTGTCCACACTGAAATTCTTATTTACTGCTTGCTATTTATCTCTCTCGTCCTCGTAGTTTCCCCTTGTTATATGGTTTTCATAACTTTGTATTTTATGTATTTTAGGCCCTGACTATATACGGCAGAAGTATAATGAGCCAGTAGAGGTAAAAGAGGTTCCTGTGGAAGAGAAGACAGAAAAATCTCCATCGGGGAGCCCTCATTTTTACCGGAAAGGAACAACACCTACCCAATCTCCATCTCAGAGCCCAGGTTCCAGCCCCACTCCTTCACCCTCAGCTGTCAAGAAGACCTTTCTCAGCAATAAAACTCCCACCACCATTACTCAAGTTGGGAAAGAGAACAAAACCCCAACAGCTGAGTCTCTGACAGCTGGTAAGGAAGTTGGGTTAATGTTAATTTGACTAAAATGTCTTTCTTATGAAATATCCAGCACTAGCAATTGACAGTCATTAGCTGGTGTGTTATATACAACAGATAATTAATGTGGAACAGATTTATATGTTTGTCTAGAGGATGTCATGTTGGATAAAAAAATCAGGTCTCAGACCAGTGTAAAGACCCTTAAATTTATCCCAGCACCTTACTCTAACATCCTTCTATTGAGTTCTGAGGAAAAATCAAAGTTCTCAAAAGTTGCTCAAAAGTAAAAAAATAATACGCTGGAGCAGTAACAAATTCAGTACACAAAGTACATTTCACACTGTGTTACATTTTATGAAATCTGTTACATTTCACATACTCTCTGAATCTTACTACTAGCCTATTCACATCATTCCAGTTTAGTTTGAGTCAGAAGCTTGTATATTGATATAACCATTCTTTCAACCTTGTGTTCTTACATCAACTGCCATGTGCTGGCTAGAACAATAAGCTCTTACATCAGTAGTCACACAACCTTACAATTATTTGTTTTTAAAAAACTCTATGAACTTTGCAAAAATCACACCAACTCAATCTTTTGTTATAATATCTCAGTTTGGCCTTACATTCTGCTCTTTATCACGACATTTTTTAAGAGCTGCGACTTCTTCCTCGTTTGTTCTTGCCTCCGCCAGGAATCTCTTAAACTCTTCATGGCCCAGATCAGCTAATTTAGAGACTAACTGCTGCCCCCTCCAGGTACCCTGTTGCACCCCAGATGTTGATTGTATTTCAGTCTCAACGTGTCCAAAACTTACATATCCTGGTGGGGTTCTGCTCAGAGGTCTAGGACCAGGTGGTGTCCCAGCATCAACTCTCTCATCACCCCTTTCAAGTTTCATGGTTTCTATAGCAAACCCATTTTGTACTGGCATTACAGATGATGCATGGAGTTGTTCACTCACAGCGTCCAAAACTATTTATAAATCTGTGCTCATTGTACTACAGATAGTTTACCCATCGTCTGTTATGTTCTTTATATTGCACATTTGTATCTGTCCTGCAACAGGAAGTGAACCTAGTGCCTGACCTGAAACAATTCAATCCTCTCCTAAAGCCAGATGTTCATTAGGAACTCCATATGGCTCCTGGTTCCATTTCACATACACCTGACTTTCTTCTGTCATGTCATTTTTAGACTTCTTTCAGAACTTATTTTGTTAGGTCAGGGAGAATGTAAGAGAGTGGCCTGCCCTGTCAACATTACTGGTGTGCATATACCTTTCCAATTTGAGGGCAAGGTAACTTTAACTTGTTGATCATCATCACACAACCAAAACATGCCTGCTAATGGCTTGGATCCATTTACTAAGGATACTATGCCCAATTGTGCCAGAATTGTGTCATTAGTTCAGACTGGTATACTGCCACCATCTTTCACCACTATTTGACATTGGAAGGCTGCACCCGCTTGCTACAGAGCAGTTTTGTCTGATTTAATGTTCCTCCAGTACTAAGTTTAAAAGTAACTGACTCAGACTGGCATTGAATTCAGGGGTCTGAATCATCACCCTCCAGAGCCCTGGTAATGTTTTTTCCACAATCAATACAAAATAATAACACTGTTCCTTCATGCAGTTCTACTGTTGGCAGCACCCAAGATTCAAGCTCATGTGCCAATGCTGTGAGACAAACTTTAGCATTTTTTGACCAGGCACCATGTCAGCAGGCCAATTATCACACAATAGGCAAAACAATTTGACAGATAGTCACACTTCTCTGGACTAAAACCTTGCAATGGGAGCACACGAGGAATCCTTTTTGAATTACAGTTTGTCACATATGATTCATCACTTGCTTATTCAACAGAAAACTTCATCCACTGTAAAAAATTTCTTTTCCCACTTTGTTTTTTTTTTGTTTTAAATGTGATGTGATAAAAGGAATCGAGGAGGGGCCAGAAGTGTCCACATTCTGATGACTGCAGGGGTGACTGCAGGGCGCGCTGGTTGCTGAGATGGGGTATTAGCCAAAGACAGAAAAAGCAAGCAGCCAGTGTTGTCAATGATTCCAGGTGTGCTGTGGGGGCGAGTTGTCATGCATGAGTGATAACGGTGTGGAAAATGTTTGCTGGTAGAGCATAGGTACCATGTTGACTGGGGTGAATTCCATCCCTTTTAAAAAACAATGTCTGCTCCCAAAAAAGATTAAAGTTGTCAATTAAAACCTTGCTGTGAGGAGAGCAGACTGACTGCAGCCAGGTATTGAGGGAGAGCAACCTGCCAATGGCCAATGCCTCAGCGGAAAGTAGGGATCAGTCCAGAGATAGAAACTGATTTATTGCAGTCTCTCAACAGATTAAAAAGACTGGTAATATCAAATTTTAAAATCTCCCTCTCACAGTCCATGCTGTTGTTTGTACCTATGTGGATCACAGTATTAATGGGGCAAGGATTTTCTCTCACCAGAGCGGGGATCTGTTGGACCAGGTCCAGAACCTTGGCACCGGGGAAACGGTATGTAGTGGATGTTATGGACTTAAAGTGCCTGACAATGGAATCGCCAGTCATCAGTGTGGTGAGAGTCTGGGTCTTGAGGAGTGGTGGGGTGGTTGAAAGCACCATTCTACAGGTGACTACCAGTCAGCAGGCGTGGGACATGGGCTCTGTAGATACTGGCGGCGATGTACCGTTAGAGTCCTGAGACGATGTGGGGGTCCAGTGACCCCTGAGCAGAGGAAAATCTCTCTTATTCAGCATGGAGAACTTGTTGGACAGCTGGAGCTCCAGAAGTGGTCAGGGAGCGCTAGGAGCTTCCCACCATGATTACCCTACCTGGCAGCAATCCACAGCCCCCTCCCTCACGGAGTAGAGCTTGCCAGGGATTTGGATTTAGCCCCTAGCTTGGGCCAGTGGTCCACTGCCTGGGAAGCAGTGGCATCTACCCATGGGACTGTTGAGTCCATTTCACTGGTGGCTGAGGTGGCAGCAGCAGGACCCACGGTGACCAGGGAGTCCATGATCAAAGAATGAATTTATATTCATTCTTTCAAAGCCTGAAAAGCAGTTTCATCTTCTTCTGTCCATTGCAAGTGGGCAGCATTGTTTATTTGTCATATGAGGGCTTTTAATGGTTCTGTTTTAGCAGCATAGTCAAAAATACATGGGCGGCTGTACCTCAACATCCCCAGGAAGGAAAGCATTTGTCCTACAGTTTGAGGCCATGGAACCTTAGTCACAGCCTCCATTTGGAATGGAGCTATACTTCTTTTACCTCCACACAATTGTCTGCCCAAATACTCTACTGTTTGCTTGCATAATTGTTATTTGTCTTTACTGACTTTGTGTCCTCTGGTGGCCAATGCTGTAAACAACACCATGAAATTTTTTTCACATTGCTCTTCTGTGTCAGAGCAAATTAAAATATCATCTGTATACTGGATAACTGTACTTTTAACATTCAGATGTTGGAGATCTCCATCTACCACTTTTTAAGACTGAAGGGCTATCAGCAAAGCCCTGTGGCAGCCTGGTGTGGGTATATTGTTTTCCCTGATAGGTGAAAGCAAACTGATACGGTGAGTCTGGATGCAATGGCAAACTGGAATAAGCAGAGCACAAGTCAATTACTGTACACTATTCTGCATCGGGTAGGATACTGGAAAGAGAGTATGAGGATCAGGAACAACAGGTCTCAAATTCTACAATGGAATTAACAGCTCTCAGATCATGAACCAAACAATCATCTGCAGAGGTCCCCCTCTTAATTGGAAAATTTGGAGTGTGACAAGGGCTTTCAGTTTTAACCAGCACCCCTGCCTTCAATAAGCCTTCAATGGTGGGCCTAATAACCTCAATAGCATGTTGCTTCACTGTATATTGCCTCTGAAAAGGCAATTGTGCTGTTGTTTTAAGTTTGATTTGTACAGGTTGTGCAGACTTAACTAGACTCTCTTAGATCCCTGAGATACCCCTGTTACTAGGGTATCAGCTCTCAGTTTAAAGGGTCCAATCTTCCGATCTAGGTTCAAAGAGTATTACCCTAATAAGTCCAAAAGACTGTTTAAGCTGGTGGCAAGGAGATTCACCTAGCATCTCACTACCTTCTTTCAGGATCCTACTGTGCTTGCTCTGATACCAACTGTTCTCAAGAAACCAAGGGAGGACACAACACATTCAAGTATCAATTGTTTTGAATTCAGATGTGTCTGAATGGGAGTAGCTCCTCCTTAAGGCTCACAACCTTACGGTTAGATCATTCTCCTGGTCAGGTCAGTTAGGTTTTGTTTTTGCACCATTTTCTGCTCATCCCAACAACCATGGAACTCATGCAGAAAAAAATGTGTTGTTGCCTATTTGGAAATACCGTAATTTCTGGACTATAAGCTGCTACTTTTTTCACACACTTTGAACCCTGCGGCTTAAACAATGATGCGGCTAATTTATGGCTTTTTACGGGCTAAAG
>JAQMCX010000528.1:0-11072 GCA_029814765.1 Acanthurus leucopareius | reverse complement strand
GGCGTGGCAGAATTCCTCTGCTGATCCTGGAACAAGGTGGCATTGGTTTACCTTGAAACTCCACTGAATTCTTTTGAAACTTTCCCCGCCCAATGCGCCACTGGTGCACAGCATAAAGTTTACAATAGGGCCCCAAATCCCTCTCCCTGAGTAATTAGTATTCTAATTTCATTTATGATTCATACAGTATCCAACCTTTTTGGGAAATGGGGTTTATATTTTAAAACTTTCATATCTGACTTTAAGTCATATACTTTCCCTCAGACTTTAAAGTTCAGATGCTGCCAAAGTATCTCTTGAAGAGACCTCGGACCAAGAAATTCTCTGCTCTGTAAAACTGTATGTAAACTGTATGTAATCCCCCTGGATCTGAGGACAGAAACCTCAGTTGAGGTTTTTAATCATTGGATTTAAGTCAATAGACCAAGACTTTTTTTTTTTATTTATTGATTTTATTTAACAGAGGCTAACACATAATGTAGGCCACGTGACTCTCACTGTGGTGAAAACAACTCTGTATATAATTTGAAAAAGATGATTTGCCTAGTTGTTCTAATTGTGGCTATCTTTGTTCATTGATTGTATATTGCCTACTTCAACGGTCAAACTGTTAACTATGATTTTCATTTGTTACTAGTTTTGTTTTATGCATTTCAACCTGCACCCATATGCTGATGTTTGCTCAAGTTAGAATACATCTACTGTGATATTAAGGCTGCCAGAGCAGCTGCCTCAAACAGTAGTAGCTGCTCTGTATGGTCTGTGGCAGCTGAGTTTGCCACCAGAAGTGGCAGCTAGCTGTGGGAGCCATTAATTGAGGCAGCCACGGCATAACAAGCATACCAAGAGTCAACTCATATCCATGCTGGAGACCAGAGGAAAGTCTTTTGTGTGTTCTGCTCTTAGTGCTTTTGTAGCTTCTAACTGAATCTCTGTATTTGGAATTTTATTACTCTCCCACACTCTTGTTTGTACTTTCAGGGTTTGTACTTTCAGATGTTTGCTTAATTTTAACATTTCATCAGGTTCATTTTTTATGAAAGCTTCAGGATTCTTGTTAGGTTACTGCTGATGAAACCCAACATTTCCTGATTTTGCTGCTTTAAAAAAGTCTTAAAAACTCAATAACTGGGGACTCTTAATATGAAGAATATCTAGGAGGTAAAATTTCTTAATTATTAAATTAGATTAGCATTGTTAGCAGTTATTCTATATTAAAACCAAGTCTAGTCATATTGTGAAAAGGAACAGCACAAGCAGAAACAATCGTGAGATGTTAGAAAAAGAGCTGTAGAAAGGCTCTTACTGCAACCTTTGCTAATATCTAACCTCCAACAAGTAAACAGCTCTTTCCCTGCTGTGTAATAGGATTGCAGCAAAAGTAGCAATCAACTCAACAAAACCTGTGATCAGCTAAAGACACACCTTCATGTATGTGGGCTTTCCTTAATTTTAAAAATGAAAATGGATCTTGTGCTGGGCGGATGTACCAAGTCAACTGAACCAAGCAAGGCCAGATCATGTGTATGGAGAAGTAAAAATAGATGCCAGTCCTTAGAGATAAACGCTAACACCAACTGAATCATTATGACAAAGTTGACTAGCTGATGTATAACAGTTAATATATACCTAGATCTTAGTTTAGCCTGTTAATATGCTTGCTTATCAACAGTCAGCACAGAGTACAACCTATACTTATTGCAGTGACATTAATACAATTCAGGAACTGATTTTCACTGTCAAAAATCATAGAGAATAGTGAAGTTTACTCATTGGTACACTTATCATGCATTTGGTATTTAGCTTTCAAAAACCTTTAGCACAGCTGCATACAATCACTAAAGCACTGGCCTGGATGAGAAAGTCCCTTTCTTCTTTTCCCCCATAATCTAGTTAAGCTTTGTGTCAGACTTCTGTCATTGAATTAATTTAAGCATTACATTTTGAGTTCAGATAAAGGAACCTGTTGCTTAAATACCTGATATTATTTACATGTTACATTTGTAAATGTAAATCTATTTAATAAATGATTGATTTCAGTGTCATACAGTACATGGTTAAGGCAAAAATATATTTTGTAGAGAGGCCTACATTTATATGTTTCTTTGTTTTCATTTCTTATTTTACATCCCAAAGCTCTTACAAACTGAATGAGAAGCGGAACAACTGCAATATCTTTTTGGCCCATATATTGTTTTCATAAAGATTAAAGATCCTCGACAATAAAAGAAATCATTTCCTCTTCCTTTTTAAAGCAGTGACAGTACCCTGGCTGGTGTATTTATTCTATTTTGTCTTTGTTTTGCAGAGGCCAGGAGGTACCAGGAGGGTGTAGTCCCAGTCTGGAGTAGTAAGCACCTGGGCCCAAGCTCTCCTACCATAAAAAAATCTCTGTCTGGCTGTGGTTCTCTCTTACTACCTGCACATAGCTATTATGATCCACAGCTACTTAAGCAATTTCTCCTCACAGTACACATTTCATACATCTTCACTGCTGACAATTGTAATTGTAGTTTATTTTGTTATTTTGTTTTTTGGTTATAAAAATGACTGATTTTTTCCCTCAGCCTGCATCTCACTATTGTTTTTCTCATGACTTTAGTGCCAGACTATGCTTCAATTCAATTTCAATTAAATTTTATTTATATAGCTTCAAATCACAACAAAGTTGTCTCAAGACACTTTACATATAGAGCATGTCTAGACCACACTCTATAAATACATTTATATTTTAAATTTATAGGAACCCAACAATTGAAAAGCATGATAATGATAATGATAAATGATAACTATGATAATGTGGGAAGCTAGCTATCACAACTTAATTCAATTTATTTGCTGGTTTTGCCTCTGATTTTCTCCCGAAGAATGTAATGTAGTCATGTATACTACATTAATTTGCTTAACTTATTATCGGTCACTTTCTCTATTGTTTTTCAGTATTATGAATGAAATATACTGTCTCCCATTGTGTTGAGAAGATCAGTACACCCACGTTACATTTCCATGTTAAATCTTTATTTATCTTAACATTTTTAGTTATCACAGCTGTCAAACAAATGGAGTTTATATATAGTGTAATATTTCTTTTTGAAACTTGTGTCTAAAGTATAAATTAGAAGAAAATTTAAATAGTCAAGTAAAATACAAATATCTCACAATTGTACTTTTGTAAAGTATTTGATGGAACTTACACTTTCATCCACCTAAGATGCCAACCTGCCCATCTGAAATTTATACACATACTCACACAGGGACCAAAAAGGCAACAAGGGCAGTTTGGAGTACAGTAACTTGCCAAAGGACACTTTAGCAGTAGACTAAAGGAGCTGCGAACTGAACCATGGACCTTCTGTTAGGTGGTCAACCCACCCTACTTCTTGAGCCTCACAGCTTGTTTATAATGTTTGATGTAGTGTCCCTCTTATTTTCAGTGTGTAAAGCAGGTGGGGGAGCAGATGTCCTAAAAGCTAAAGAGTTTACATTGTTGTCAAACCTTCTATCACTAGAAAAGCTGATCATACTTTCATATTAACTTTATGTGCCCTCTCTACTCCACTGCAATGAGGCTGTATTTCGACTCACTGTCTTAAATCAGGTATATTCCTCCCAGTTAAATGTGCAACTAGTCTACATCAACAGCTGAGGATCGATTGCAACAAGAGGTCCAAGAGGCCTACTAGACCGGTGTGACCTATCAGACGACATTATAACCATTCAAGGGTGCCTCACTTTATGTAATTAAAGCAAATTCCAAAAGGCAGCAGCACATGTTAGGTGGACTAATACTGGAGTGTTAGAGAAATGATAATCCTGATTAAGTCCTGTCCCAGCATACCATCATTACAATGAATGATTGAAGGATGAGACTGATCTCTAGAGAGTGATGGTAAGCTCTGCAGTGCATAAGAAACACCTGACTTAATGAATCACACCCTTAAAGCTGCATATTTCTATTCAGTAGGCTGAAGGCAAAGTGAAAAGGCTTACCTGGAAGATTGTACGGAGAAAATACATAACACTTAGCATCCTTGCAATTCAACCAGAGAAACACAAACATACAGCAATCTGCCCTGCTCCCTCCCCCTCTAGGTAATTTGCTTCTGCCCTGTTCCTGTAATAGGTCTTGGTGTCTGTGAAATCCCAGCTTCAAAACCTGTTGCTATTTTAAACAGACTTAGCCCTGATCGCAGAGAGAGAGAAGGAGGGAGGAGAAAGTCCTGGCACCAGAGTTATGTAACAGTGACAGCTTAACCAGCAGAGCCCCACGCAGGAGGTGGGCCACATTCTGAACTTAAGACCCCACATGTTCAATCTTTTTGAATAAATGGTACAGAAGAAAAAACAACTTTGTTTTCTTGTGTTATTCAGTGTTGACACTGTGCTTTTCTGTGCTTGAGATGTACCCTCTGCTGCTATCCTGCTTACTAAACTCATCACCAACCTCCCTGTGACTCTTTCCACTAACATACCCATTTCTAGCATCCATGTTTGTATGACCATTGGATCACCCTCATTAAAGGACAAATTTCCCCTGCCCTGCTCATCCTCAATTTCCTGAAATCAACCCTTGTCATCATCTACCATCATCCACCCCTCAGTTTAGTTTTGCAGTAAAACGTTTTAACTTTCCTCTGAGTATGTTTTCTGCTTTTTTGGTCCAATTTTAAATAACTGTAGTTGGGTATCCAAAAAGGTATTAAAATAAATCTTTAAAAAGCATGTCTTTGGGGAGGTCTGCATGCTTTGACATGTATAATCTGGCAGGGTACATAGATGAGATCTTACAATACCAATGACGTCCTGAGACAGTCCTAAGGATTGGTATCAGGGCCAATCCAGGCATATTTAATGAACTACTAGCTAAAACTACAAAAATAAATTTTGATCCTTACTTTATTGTACTCCACTGTGTTTGTTTTTTAAATATTTTTTCACCTTAGCCCACTGCCGCTGAAGTCCTGCTATCCTTAGACCAGTCATGTTTTACACTAAACATTCTGCTGCATATAGTGAATAAGTGTGTTGTTCAGAATCACTGACCATCACTTTGACAAGCTAAAATGACAAACATCAACAGCACAAGTTCCATTACTTGTATATCAGTTATATCAATTAACATTCGGTTCATGAGTTACTTGATGACATGCAAGCATAAATTTGTCCAATGTCAGGATATGTATGCTTTGTACATCTGGTGTCTGTACTCAGTCAAAGTTTTTTTGTAAGGGAACAGCCTCCACTCTTTGGCATGCCTATACAGCCGCAAGTGGACTGCATGTTTTTGTAGTTGTGTACTTACAACTCCACAGGGGTGATCTCTGATCCAGCATTTTCTCTGCTGATCATGTCAAATGTATCTCTGAAATTGGAATCGCAAACTAGTAGTTAATTTTAACATGTACCAGAAAAATTATTCAATCTGATCAATTTAATAGATTAGAACCATTAGTAGCCTTTAATATCAAATAGGTCTTGAAAAAACAGGTGTGTCAGATTTATAGAAATACACTTGTTTTTTCAATGGTTCACAATTTGCAAAGACAAAGCAAAAGATTTAATAGTCTGATAAAATGTAATACATCACACATCAGAATCTAAGAAGTGTTTGCATAGTGTTAAATTAAATAAATGAGTTGATCCTCTACAATCCTGTTTCCATGTTATTTCCTGACACTTACAGTTATAGAAAATGACTTGGAGATAATCAAATTATGATAGTAAAAATGTACAACACTAACATTAGGTTACTATTTAAATCACATAAACAAATCTCAAACTTTGGCAGCTACAGGAATAGTATCCACAGGTTGATAGTTTACTATTAGTCATTGCCTGATTTCATGAACAAATTTGGTGAGCTTTAAAGCTGACAGTTGATATCATTGTATAATCTTCATTGTAGGCTGCAGAGTAGCTTGTGAGGGGATCACCAAGGATAACTTGTATGTGTATGAGCTGGTAAGAGCAGCAGTCAGTTAGACTGAATTTAAATGCTTATCCTTTGAAAATATGTTGCATTCCTACATAATTACTAAACAGACTGCATTGTGTTTACATATGTTATATGGTTAACAAACCAGTCTTTAGGTTATTTTAAACTATATTTAATTCAACCATATTATATTAAACTATATTCAAAACCCAATATGCAGAGCAGTTTGAAAAGTGACTGGAAAATATCCTTTATCAAGTCTATTAAGGCATGTACACAAATAAACCTAGACACAAATACAGATGTGTTTAATATAGACTATTTCTGTACATTCAGCTTGGTAGGTTCACTGGTTGGTAGCAAGACATCATAAATTTACTATGATCCTTGAGTCCTGAAATTATGTTTAAGTCATGGAAAGAAAATCAGTAAATCATCATTTCTCATAATTAAAGGTATATTGATAAAAATGATATTCTGCATTTTAAAAAACATTCTCAAAAAAGCTAACATGAGCAGTTACTATGTTAGTAAATAAAAATATGTTTAGATGTAAAATGCACGAAAACACAAGTGTGGTCTTCTTGAATTATTATGCATCAATGAATAAAAGAAAACAATGACTTCACTGTTCATTTGCCAAAGGGCTTAGAGTGAGAACAAAAGGCCAGTGGGGCCTGTGCTGCCCCTTCATGTAAATATGCAACCTAAAAATGTGGTTCAATCAATGAAAACCTCTAAAAGGTTCTCCTGTTTAGTACAAACTCAGTATTTTGTTAACATTTCACAGGAAGCAAGAGAAACACGTTTTCATGGGAATAACTCCATACTGACCTCAGAATTTAGTTACTTAGACTTCACAATGTGGAATGTGATTATTTTGCAAGTGTTTTAAAATGTTCCTACGTGGCCTCTACAGCAGCACCAGACATAAAAGGGCAAGACAAAAACTTTGCTGAAATTTTTTAATGGTTAAAAATGAGGAGTGTCAAATGAAGCCACAAGTGATGTCTGCTGTTTGTACTTCTCAAGGCAAATGTGGAAAACGTACATGAAAAAGACAAATAACGCCCTCGTCTGTGCAAAATTTAGAACTGCAATTTATTTTTCTTCATCTGCCAAGAAAAACCCTGACCAATATAGATATTGTCACTGAATTTCACCTATACACATTCAGAACAATGACACCGGGTAATATTCTGAGTACGACACTGGAAGAGTTTGGGTGATGTAATTATGAAGTGCTTCTGGTTGAGGGGATCAGCTCATTGACTCTACAAAGCCAAAAACAGTCTTTAAACTCAGGATGATTAAATCAACCTTACTACTCAGATAATGACAAAACATGGTCAAAAACAAAACAAAAACAACACAAAACATAAAAAAGCCTTGTGCTAACTGTTAAAAAATCTCATCCAAGCTCACTATTGAAAAATCTAAAAAAACATTATTAGTGGTTTTCAGCAGTGAGTTAGAGGAAATTCCTTAAGTTTAAAACATGTCCAGGTCAGCTTATCTACTAAAGACAATAGTAGTATTAATGAGCTAGGTTAGCACATTCATGTGATATGTCATAGAATATTTTTTATACTGCGGGTGCATGCATGCATGCATGTGCAAATGCAGGTGTATGTAGTCCCCCCTTTGGTGTGTATGTTTACTTCTGACAATATGTATGTGTGTGTGTGTGGTCGTGCGTGTGTGTGTGTGTGTGTGTGTGTGTGTGTGTAAAGTGTTGATGTAAAGTTTGTCCCTATTAGCTTGTTAAAGGCAGAATTCGTAAACACAATTCAAAATTGAAAAGTTAATCACCATCTAATCCTGATGAACACAGTCAACCTTCCTTAATTATTTTTGTATTTGAAGGTCTTTGAAGTAAGTTTTTAAAACACCAATTTAAATTCTTTGTTATTCATTGTCACTCAAATCCATCAGCTCACTTGTATCCTCTGTTTTCATATTATAAAGACTGTGAGGAGCTACTATAAGGAGCTGCAACAAGAACAAAGATGCAGCAAGGAAAAGTTCTCTGCTGAGCTTCATATGGAGAGGGGAAAAAAGTCTTCTTGAAAGGAATGTTAATGTTTATCAGAGAGCACTAGGTTGTCGCAGCGGTGTCAGGTCTTCTTGATTATACTATTGCTACCGGTAAATGATGTTACAAAGTACAAAAGCAAAAGTTGTGTTAACTCTTCTGAGGTCAGTAGATTAGAGCAAATAATGGATCTAGTAAGAGCACAGTCTTCTGCAGAGTCATGGGATAATATAGTGCTACTAACCATGAAAATAATGACTGAAAAATCAGTGTTGGAGGAACTTTACCTCGTTATCCATTATGTCACAAAGGACATTAACTTGCTGAAAGTACACCATGTGTTTACGCTGTACACACTCATTGTGGATGCACTGAGCTGCAATGTTCAAGAACAATAGTATGTGGAAACATTGCAAATGTTACATTCTTTTATGAACAGAAAAACAAAAATACCCGTTTTTGGAAGATTTTGTGTGCAGTGAAATACATTCCATAGATTTTGTTATTTTTCTGTATTTGTTTTTTATCCATATTTGTCTGATGACGTCATTCACCATCTAGTTCACTACATGATGAATGCAGATTTTACTGTGTATGCCCGAGCGTAAAAGACATGATGTGATACATACATATTGAAAATGATCTTCTATAATGACTGCATCTGTGATACAAAAAAAGATGTGGTGTGACACCAATAAAGCGTCCATCATGATTCATCGTCATCAAAAGATTTTTTATAATTCTGCTCATCCTGGTGGTAGTTGGAAGTGTGGATAAGCTACAAAATGCTGTCAAGGAATGTACAGGCGGGAAATCTTAGCTACCCGAGGTTAAACACTTTTTACTAAGATAAGATGTGTATACTCTTCATGCCAAAGCAGCCAAACATTTCCCGAGGAATAAAGTTCTGATCAGAGGTACTGATGAACAGTTTCAAATGGATCTAGTGGATATGAGTGGATATTCTGCAGAAAACAATAATGTTTGATACTTGTTAATGTGTATCAGTGTTTTTTTTAATATACCTGGGTCAGATATCTGAAAAACAAATCTAAACAAATGCTATTGTGGTGAAGAGTTCTGACAGAACCTTCAAGACACTTATGCAGGAATATTTTAAGTCTGTAAATTCATGTAAATATATTGATGTAGTCCAGAAACTTGTTGATGCTTACAACAAATCTCACCACAGATCGATAAAGATGCCACCTGCCTCAGTCAGTAAAGACAATGAAAAACCAGTCTTTAACAACTTGTACAACCCCAAACTGCAGAGTAAGGTGTTATTTAAATTTAGTTTGGGGGATACAGAGAGAATATTGAAACTCGAAGGTGTGTTTAGAAAGGGTTATAAACAGTCATTCACAGAAGTTCTTCACAATAACAATAAAGGCATATAGCTAGAGATCCAGGCTAACCAATTGCACCAGCTAGGCCTGAAAAGGCATGTTTTTTGAGTCAGAGTTACAATGAGTGATTAAAGATAAAAGGAAAAAAATTTAAAATAGAAAAATATTGGCGGGATAAAGATCAGGGCGTAAAAATATGGTCCTTGTGAAATGGCTGGGTTGGTCAGAAAAATGTAACTCTTGGCTCTCAGAAAAAGATGTTGATGTATGAGAAAATGTTAATGCAGTTCACATAAAAGCTCATCTTTGAGTCATGACATATCAGCATCAGTACAACAGAAAAGAATGATTTTATGTTACATTAACTAGTAATGCTTTGATGCAGATGTACCAGAACAACAAGATATGGCACTACATGATTACTACATAAGCTAAATCAATCACCCTGAGCGAGCTGTATAAAGTAAGTGTTATCAAACTCCAGTTTACCTGGGTCTGGTAGAATTTCCCTGGAAGCGATGCCAACATGACAATTAATTATTCTGAAACAAAGCAAAAAGTAACTCTCTCTCTTTCGGGTGTTTTTTATAATGCTGTACCTAGAATGGTAAAAGAAATCAACTCTAATTAATCAGGTTAATCAGGTGACATTCTTTGTAAGTCTGCAGTATAACAATATATCAACTCCTCTTTACTCTCTGTGAGTGGAAGAAATTACTATTACAACCTCACATGGCCGACACCCACGGTGGGCTCTGAAATATTTTTAATTATAGTGATATTGTGGATTATCAGCTAGTGGGTGAGAGCTATGTCCCCCTCCTGTGCTGTATAAATGTGTCAAATGAAGTCTGGCGTATGCCCACTCTGACTTATAAGAAGCCACACTACGCATAAAAGATCAATTATTCAATTAGATCAATTATAGATGAGACTGAGATCACACTAAAATATTATCAAAATCAATAAATTCCATTTGCCTATGGGAAAGTACTGTCAAGTTACATTTCAGACCGGTGAGGCACTATTTCTCAGTGAAAGCTGAAAATGACACACAGTGCACACATTCAAAATGACGCAAAATATATAGTGTACTATATGAGTCAGGTGGGTGGTGAACTACCCTAATTTATTGGGACAAGTACACAACACAGGCAGGTATTAGGAGGTATATTTTGCAAACTATTTAAGATGGCTGTACCCTTGTTGAAAAGAGGATTCTGGACAAGTCTTTTGTGATGGTAGACATTAAAGGAAGTTTCCATTTCTTACTTCAAATGTTCGAAACAAGTTTGTATATGTCATAAGTGTTTTGTCTTTGAAAAGGTGATGGAAGTGGGTATTATCTAGTTTAGTAATAGTACATGAAGTTAAGTGCATCAAATCCCCCTTCAGATTTGTTTTCTTAAAGAGAAGATAGACTGATTTTAGGTTTTTTGTTCTTTGAGAATTGTATAATAGCAGAATCTAATACTTGGAACCACTTTGATGTGGGTTCGAATGGCATCATGGAAAATAGATAGTTGGTTTGAGGTAAGATTTTTATTTTTACAGTGGCTATTTGTCCCAAAAGAAAGATGGAAAGATTATTTTAATGCCTTAGGTCACCACAGATTTTATCCAGAAGAGGGATGAGGTACAGGTGGAGTAACTCTGATAATTTGGGTAAAATACCATATTTTCCGCACTATAAGGCGCACCAAAAAGCCTTTAATTTTCTCAAAAACCGACAGTGCGCCTTATAATCCGATGC
>JAQMCX010000526.1:0-11079 GCA_029814765.1 Acanthurus leucopareius | reverse complement strand
TTTAATTCATTGTCACTTCTGTAAATAAACACTCTTTTTGAATTGAAATATATATCTCTGTCTGTGGCTGCTTGGGAGTTGGGGAAGATGGGGTTCATTTCGTGTTATGCCTGTGTACCCTTAGGCCGGGCATAACAAGAAGGAATTACTGTAACATTTAATGGTAAATTAGCTGAAATTCTGGGGTTCAACCCTGGGATACCCTTTGAGATACCTACAACTCCTATGTTTAGGAAACACTATGCAGCACCACATCCGGCTGACTTTCACGGAGGGCTCTACAATATATTTGTTTATAGCGACATTGTGGATTATCAGTTAATGGGTGACAGCTATGTCCCACTCCTACGCTGTATAAATGAATTGGATGAAGTTTGTCGTATGCCCACTCTGACTTATGACAAGCCGCACTACACATTGCTCTCAAAATCAATTATCAACAATACTGAGATCTTGCTAAAAAACGATCAGAACAAATATATACCATTTGCCTACAGAAAAGTGATTGTTAAATTACACTTCAGACCAGTGAAGCAGTATTTTTGAGTAAAAAAAAAAAAAGAAGTGCTGCACGTACACTCGTGATGATGCCGGATGTATATCCTACTATATGAATCAGGCAGGCGGGGATTTACCAGGTTTCATTGGTGCTAGTACACAATACCGACACGGATTAGGAGGCATATTTCACAATCTATTTAGAATGGCTGTACCCTTGATGAAAAGAGGGTTCAGTCTGGCCAAACCACATTTAAAAACCGCGGCCACAAACATCATGGGGGACGTGGTCTCCAGTATCGTGAGAAATACGGTATCAGGAAAGCAAGAGGGGAGCGGGCTGGTGGTGTTCAGACGAAGACCGTCGAAAACAACCTCTCTCAGGACGAGGGCGTAACCAACCAGTGTCTAAAAAGTGTAAAACCAACTCGAAAAAACGCAGCGGGGCCAAATAGAAGTCAGGCACCAAAGCTAGAAGAGCTCAGGCCAGACGCTCCAGCTTTTCTCTCAAAGACATATTCTAGGCTGAGATTCGTGAAAAGCAAAAGAAAAGAGAAAATAACAAAATGGTGCTCATTTATAATTAATCAGAAGAATGTGTGAAGACTGAGTTGGATCTTTTCACAGTGCCGTACACTCAGACCTCTACTGAAAAATCCACAGTTGTTGAAATTCCACCTGTTTCAGCAATCACTGACACAGGTTCTCTGGAGTTTTACATCTCAGCAAGAAGTGAGGACTGCTTTGATCTGAATGACACCTACTTGTATACACGCGTGAGAATTACAAACATGGATGGTACAAACCTGGCAAATGAAGCAGATGTCGGTTTTATAGACTACCTGGGATGCACGCTCTTCTCACAGGTTGATATAATGCTGGGAGACAGACTCATAACGCAATCCTCCAACACATATCCATACCGTGGAGTAATTGAGTGTTTGTTCAACAATGGAAAAGACACACTGGATACACAATTGAGCACGGCACTGTTTTGTAAAGACACATGTAATCACATGGATGATGTGTCTATAACCGGAGACAATCAGGGAGTGGAGGTCAGGGGCAGATACACAACAAACAGTTGGATTGTGGAAATTGCACCAATACACGACGCTTTGTTTTTTCAGGAAAAAACACTGCTACGGTGCACGGTGTTGATATATCTCTAAAATTTATACGATCAGAAGATGAATTTGCCCTCATGACAGCTGCAAACGCACAATTTAGTGTTAAAATTATGTAAGCCAGTGTATTTGTAAAAAAGGTAACTGTTTCTCCTACTGTCAGACTGGCACATAGCAGAGCGCTACAGCACACCAATGCTAAATATGCTATAGACAGAGTGTCTTTGAAAACTTTTTCCATTCCTGCTGGAACAAGAGTGTGCAACCAGGAAAACCTTTACATTGGGCATATTCCTAAATTTGTTATAGCCGGCCTTGTTGGCAGCGAGGGATATACGGGGAGTTACACACGTAACCCATTCAATTTTGAACATTATGATACAGAGTTTACATGTTTATATGCAGATGGTCATTCTTATCCAGCAAAGCCATTTCAACTGCATTTTCAAAGAGGTCAGTATACAAGAGTATTATCAGTTGATACAAACCAGTGGGCGATATCTGAAAGACAGATCACTGCCTAAACATCCTTCATCTGGGTCTAAATTGAAACAGAACAAGCTGTAGCCAGCCCCAAAATCTTGTTGTGTTATGGCCAATGTGTCACTAGTTAAAACAGGCAATGTGAGGCTTGAAGCCCATTTTAAAGCGCCTTCACCCCGCACAGTTAATCTGATATGTTGCTCTGCTATTGATTTCAGTTATTGAGATATCAAACAGAAGGCAAGTACTTCTGGATTACTACTGAAAATGATGAATAATATAGAACTAACCAGTGTATAAATTTTCTGGGAGTACTGGCATGTGATCAACTACCAAAACACATTAATAAATGCCCAGCTATGATGACTGTAAACACCCATGCTTCTAACATGCATGGTGAGCACTGGCTGGCTATTAATATCACAAAACACAAAGAAGGATATTTTTTGACAGATGGGAATTTGTCACAGTCAGGAGAATTACCAAAAACTAATATAAACAATTTTCTTAGGTTCAGGATGATTTTGCTACAACATGGGGCCAGCATTGTGTTTTTTCTGTCTTCTGGAATAAGACATCTGTACAGTTTTTTACGAGTCATATACAGAAAAAAGGAATGTCTTATACACATTTGATAAACATGTACGGAAGTAATCTTGTTTGTAAGGATGCTATGGTTTTTCGTTTTGTAAGCAAAATACAGCCTACTGTATCCTGAGTGTGACTTTACATGTGTACAGTATGAAAAATTATGTTTATACGGTGTTAAGAGTTGTACAATGGTAATATTCAAATAAAAAACAGAACACTATTTTATTTGTACTTGTGTTTTATTTAAAATCTTTTTTTAACAATAAATCAGTAAACAATTTAGTCGAATAAGAATGAGAGAGAAAAAAAATTCATTATGTCATTTCAATTATATCACATATATCAAATTTATCTTTTGACAATGTTTGTATTTATAAGTCAACAATGGCGACAACAATAAAAAAAAAGAAAAAAAATAGCACTTAAAAATCAAAAATCTAACCAGTCAGCACTATTTAAGCCATGTGAGTTCAGCCCATTTTGCCCATGTGTTCTGGAAGGAGTGCTAGACCTGAGTGAGTCTGCCGTGTCAAGTTTTCTCTTTTTTCAGGTGTCTGATTTGTCATGTGTCATAAAGCTCATTTCACTAGTTGTGTCATCGCCCCCTTTGTATTTAGATATAGTCCGACGCACCTGTGTGTTTGGGATAGCAGATAGTGGTACATTTATCATAGCTAGAGTTTTTAAAAACAATTCCCACCCCCCTGGTATGGACCTATCTGAGGTGTTACATGATGCAGTGACACTTTTTAACAAATCATATAAGTGTGAGCCTCTGACCGGTGGATTGTTAACAATAATTTCTTCCTGATTTGTCCAAGATATCAATTTATTAGACTGGGTCAACGAGTCCAAAATATATTCAGCATTTCTTCTACTTCTCTTAGACATGTGTTTTAAAACCTCTACAATAATGTCCTTTTTGGCACCGTCAAGACTTGAGCCGGTAGTATCACTACTTTCAGTGTTGGGCAGTGATAAAGTTAATACGCTTTTCGCGCGTTCACCCTGTCTCACCAACGATAAGTATCTTTGCAGAATCGCTGCATATTTTTTGGCCTTATCATATATGTCCATATCCTGTAGTTTCAATACATCAGTCATAGCCCTATCCAATTCGTTTTGCACCGCATGTCTTATGGATCCACTGTTTTGCTCCTCCTCCTGCTGCTGCTTTAATAAATCCAGCTCATGCTCAGGAACCAAAAACATGCTCTGTGTGTGCTCCATTTCATCCACGTGTTAAAAGACTGGTTATAAAAGGAATAACTGCACCTGGTAGTGGTTATAAAAAAACACCTGTCTGATTGCTTTTTTCTTTTTTACAAGTTTGACTTTTTTTAGCGACAATCCTGCTAACGTTTTTCACCTTTTTCAGCTGCTTGTACTGTTTATCGGACAGTGGAATGTTGCCTTTCAACACATTAAGAGCCATTTCACACAGAGCATTAATAAAGTCACTGACTTTTTAGTCGAATGACCCACAATAACCCTACGAACGCTTGGCGGCGATTATATAACAACTCCAGCAGAGGCAAATTTCTTTGCGTACGCGACGACTTAGTCTCTCCCTGTGTTTTTGATCTGACAGCAAAGCTCTTCTGAGTATTAAATGATCAGGAGTTTTTGGCTTTATAATCTATTAGAAGATTCCCGTAGGCGAAGCCGGTGGCATCATTAAACGCTTCTAAAAATATGTTGTGTTACTTTGAAACTGTCTACCTCACAGAGCAATCTGATATTTATCCCTAGGGCTTTTAAATAAAACTAGGTAGTTGGTGTTTAAACTAATAGTTTGAATAGACTTGCCTTGAATAAATAGATTTTGCACTAAATATATGCAGCTGAGGTGTCTATGATGAACATATTTGGTAAAAATGTTTTGTACTTCTATACTGTTGCAGGCGTCATTCATTAAATCATCTGTGTGACGATGTACTGCTACCTCCAGACAAGAACAATTTACTGATTACAAAGTATCAGGTAACCCATTTACAAAGTTAATATCTCTTATCTGCAGGATTTGATTATATAAAGGCTGCCAGCATGAGTAAATGTAAACAACATGCATTTTCAATAACGTTCTTAACAAAAAAAAGTTTTCCCACAATATGATGGTAGACTACCCTTTAGTTTGGTGGTGAGAGGTCCTCCAAAGCCCTGTTCCAATCTAGTATCCATAAGGAAGTGTAGAATAATCAGACAGCACTCTGCATTTATTGTACACAACCTGGACTTTCTTATGCACTGTTTTTTTTTTTTTATGATAGAACTGCTTTTTATCACACATGATGGTGTCAGACACAGTCATCATGCATGCATTCGTTTACTGGTTGTTCACGAGAGTGTACCGAGCCCGCAAGTGATTTGGGAGTGTGCACCGAGGCATTTTTATCATTCAGTGTCACACCTTTGCACTTAACTTGTGTTTTACCATGACGCGTGCGATAAGCGTAACACTTTGGACCCCCCGCTACAAACTCTGTGATGTAATCTTCCTCAAGGAGCCCGCACATGTTGCCGTCATTTATCTCAGTCAAATCACCAAGGTACGGCCCTAGAGGGGGGACCCATTCACCTGGCTTTGATATGAAAATCAGGCCGTCGGTGTCACAATAGATGACATGCTCCTGCAATTCATCCAGTAGGTTATAAAGCATGAGTAGGGTGTAGGCAGTTGTCATTGCTCCTACAAAGATATTTACACTTTTTTTTAATTTATACTCTTATTCTGGAACCCCTGCTGTCTGCATGATGCCACTGCACCATCGCTACATCATCCGAGATGAAACAAAACTGTCGCACATCATAATGGTCGCTAAACATTAGCTGCGTAAATCTGGACTGTTCTGTAATCAACTCACAGGAGGACATGTTATTTCTCATGCTAAATCTACCCCACAATAAGTTCAGGAGCAGTTTGTTGCAACTCCTCACAGCCTTGTTGACACCAATTTTACTGGCATCAAGTTTAATGTCCTCCTTTTCATAATAATCGTCAATGTATTTTTGCTGCTCCTCTGGTGTTTTGACGTGCCCTGGTTAGCCAGAAGCCTCCAGTTTGCATTTCAAAAATGTCTTGACATAACCCTTGAACAATGTATCTGATTTGTTGGGAAAATGCCACACCCCATCAATGCTGACAATCTGGTACCCCTTTTCAACCACTTTCTGGAGCTCAAACAAGACCCACACACCTGACAGCTGTGTGTCTCTATTGCTGTGTGTGCATTCACTTCTCTGGGTCAGCTCCACAACACAGCTGCTGCACAGTGGAAACATGAGCTTGCCATGACACCTGTAGGGCAGGACAGGAATGTACAATCTTCTCAGTGGGAGAACAGTGCACTTCACAAAGCCAAAATAATTATCAGTGGAATCAAAATTCCTAAAGATAATTTGAGGGTGTCCAATCGGGTACTGTTTTTTGGCTTGAACTGCGGGGTACAAGTTGGTGAAGTCATAGTACCTGACCCATCGACCTTGTGGTAAAGCTTTATGGCATTTGTGCACCCACCAAAGAGAGCATTTCTTTGGCATTTCATTTGTCATTCAGGTATTTTGTGGGTGGCCAGAAAAGTCTGAACAGCATGGTTTGACTTTGATAATGCCGCCCATTCACATTCCCACATCACCACAACCTGAAGACCCTGCGTCATTTTTAGAGAAGCTATTTTCTCACTAAAACTGACGATATTGCACCCCGAAGGGAACTTTGGTGACAAGATTTAAATCGGACTAAACATGGCATTTGACACATCTGTGGAATAAACATCCTGCAAATTTGTAGCATGTGTTTGGCGCTGCATTGTACCCATCCACAATGTACACTCCAAACTGCCGTTTGCTGTAATTGAGGGCACTCCTTATCTCAATGTTTTTTGTATGCGCTTCATATTGAAGCCACTGTATGGACACATTTGAATATATTTTATTCTGCTCAGTGTATGCCCCTTTATATGTGAGTGCTATTGTGTCTTTGGGAAGGAACAATATTTTGAATAAGCCCATACAACTAGATGCCATTGTGGTGAAAGCGAATGGGTCAAGCTGCGTGCATGTGAGAAAAGCATCTCCATAAATCATACACGCCTTGTGCAACACTGCCACATCATTAAACCAATAGCGGTGAATCTCAGTCTGTGAGGAAATCTTTGATTTCCAGGCAGTGTCATACCAGTTCATGAACGTCTTTTTCTCACTGTCGCACATACTGTCATAGCCATAGTAGGCTGGATCGGGATAGGTGCCTACATAATATTCATTGTCCCTGGTGTTAAACTTGTGGGGAAAATAACCTTTCTCCATATCCTCAAATCCTAATGCTGCTGGTTTTTTAGATATGCGCATGGGTAAAAAGCTGAAAGAGTCAATCTAACACTGCCAGAATACTTTTTAAAACAAGGAATTACTCCAATGTTGAGGATTAGAGGTAGCAGGGTCATTCTTATGTATGACAAAGTAGTAGAAGCAGTGACAATGTATGACAAAGTAGTAGCAGCAGTATATAGTTATCAACCAGCCACGTTATGTGCTATGAATGTGTAATCGCAGAATTTCGGCTGCCTATAAGGGTTGACAAAAGTCCTAACACAATTTAAAGTGTTGAAACAAAACTTGGATCCATCCATGTCCATTGCGCACACAAAATTTGCCTAATGCTTGCCATCATGACACTGCGTTTCCAAATCGAAGAAAATGTAGCGTGTCTGGGGCTTCTCTTTATTAACAGGTTGAATAAAGCACTGGTGTTGTGCTTCACCCTCCCCCAGAATTTGTTTGCCACAGTGTGTACACTTTGGAAGTGCACACTCGTGGTTCCATTTACCTTTTGAGTATGTTTTACAACATGACTCACAGTACTTTATTTTGTCACATGGGATTGTATTTTGTTTTGCCTCTTCAATCTTATGCTGATCAAAGCAAAATCTTGATTCACAAATGCGTTTACAGTCAGAGCATTTAATGCTTTCACCGGACTGACTACGACAAAGTACATATGATGCAGCATTATATCACAATTGTAAAAATCGGTGCAACGTTTCTTTTTTGGTGGCGCATATGTCTGCTTTACAGTGTAACAGTAATGGCAATCTGGTTTTCTATGAGATAATAGACGTCTACAGTGTTTCCAAACACACGGCAGTTTCCACCCGAAAACAATATGGTTGTATCTACAAAATGAGCACTAAGTCCAGGGGTATGGTGAAATACAATAATTTAAAGATTCAGGTGTTTTTCAAATTTGGAAATATCGGAGAACGAAACTCTGTACATGTCATCGAATCCCACACTGTTGTATAGTTTTTTGGCATATACTAATTTTTCATTGTCGGTCATGGTGGCTTTAGCAGAATGTGCAAGACAGAGACGGAAGCACAAATTGTTGTTTCCATTATTTTTAGGGTTATACTGAATGCGTGCTGCTTTGGTTAAAATTTCATCATATGACACATGACGAGTACCGCCACCGCATTGACTTCGTGCAACGGTAACAGCAAACTCTAATTCATCATCTGTCATAGACATGTCATTGCTCTGTAAGACTTGTGAAATTTCCTCCAAATATAAATCCACATTGTATTTGTTATTGGCGTTCAAGACGGCCTGCACATCACTGGCTAGGGATGGACCTCTCAGCACAACATTTAAAACACTACCGGGTGGTGAACCATCTAATACCTGCTCAATCACACCAGACGGCCTTTCTCCAACTCTATTTGGCACCTCCCCAGGATTTCTGAGATCAATCAATCCAGACGTTGATGCAGTTCCGCGGTATTAAAGGCAGGTATATCTCTAACCTGTATCTGATTCCTCTTGACCGTGTCATTACAGGGTGAATCATGAGCAGCTGCAGAATCCCCCCCTCTGCACTGTACGATCCCCTCCCTATTAGCGCCATCATCAGATCTTTCGGGTGTGGTGTAAACATTCACACCATTGTCATCATCATCAATGGAGACCGCAGGAGAAGAATTGCTACAGTCCTCCAATGTTAAACACATGTTACTGACACCCCCATTAGTAGAGATAGTGGGAGAAGATTAGCTACAGCACCCATTTGTCAAAAAGTGACTAACATCACACCCATTGACATTAGCAGTCTTTTTCACGCATTCCTTAACAAATAGTGTAGACAATCCACCGTTGGTAAAAATCAGTGTCTGCAAAGGTCTTCTATTCTGCATCCTTGGTCCTACAGCACTTATCACTCCAGCACTGGTTGACGGCCCTAATAGTTAAGGTAAAAAAAAGAAGAAATTCTACTAGGCTACTCTAAAACAGTAAAACACACACAAAAATACCTAATAAAATTAAAAACTATAAGAACACTTACCCTCTGCATCATCAGGTTGAGTATTCTTGGTATCAGTCAAGCTGTTACTGTTCCATAGGTTACCTGCTAAATAAATCCTTTAAGAAACATAGTACATTTGATTTTTACTAAAACAACCTAGGTCACTTTATAAGAACCTAGAAAAAGAAGCTTTGATAAAAAAAAAAGAAACTACTCACCCTGATGAAGAGCCATCGCACAAAAAGCCAGATTACGCAGTCAATACAAAAATAACAAATTGCATTAAAGGACCAGCAGGTAGATTCAAATCCCAGAGGAAATGCAAAACTGTTTAAAAAAATTGGAAAAATCCTCTAACACGTTCAAGTATATATGTTTTCACAAGTAAACACACTCATTATGATATGGCTTCAGTGATGTTTAACATACGTACACATACATGTTCATGTGCACATGACGCATATTTACGCACATTTCACATACACGCGCAAATATGCCTTTATAATACTACTCAAACCCCAACATTCCATCCTTACTGCTCTGCTTCTGCCCCTAACTCTACATACCTAAGCGTTTTCCTTTCCTATGCTTCTACTACTAAATCCTCCCAAGACTCCTCACCAGACTCGCGCTGTTTTAAAGAGAATGTCACTCTCTAGCATTGGGGTGGCTTTGGTTCGAGTTCTCAGGAGGTTGAGCAGTTGCACAAATTTGTTATCCTTCTGCCTGACAACTGTTGTTAATTCAATGACCCAAAACAAGTCCGACCAAAAACTAGCAGTGTTGTCATTTATGTAGAGTGGTTGGCCTTTAACAGGTGGCAGTTGAAAGAAATCACCCACAGAAATGACACTGACATGGCCAAATGGTGAAAAATTGCCATATTGTTTGATTTGACGTAGTCTGCCGTGAATATATATGAGGAGTTTGTCAACCATGGAAATTTCATCTATTATTAAAATGTAGAGTGAGGCATATTTTGATCGGAGTGTGTTCAGTTTGTCCTCACCTGGTGGAGTGTATGGTAATGTCATGGTAATTTTTAATTGTTTTTGATGGAGAATGTATTGTGAATTGTTGTAGCGTGTAGGTTGTAAGCTGCTATACCTGTAGGAGCAGTCAACAGAACAGTGTTGGTGTCCGGGATTGAACATGTGCTTGCCAGTAATCATTGAGCTTCATATTGTATTGCCCTTATTAAATGACTTTTGCCTGTTTCTGCGCCACCAGTAATAAAAAGATGAAATTGAGCTGGATTGTAGCCCTGAGCCTTGTCAAGGCACCATTGTTTTATCTTGAGAAAGATAGACATTTGTGTTGTGTTTAATGAGTGAATTTATGTTAACCCATCACTCCTGCACAGGATGTTGTTGTTTTTTTTCTAAGCAAGCTTGTTCTCGTGTATTGGTTGTTAAATCAGGAATATTCCCACTGTCTTCGTCAAGGTGGTGTTTGTGCAATTTATGCCCACAACAGGAACTGGAACGCTTACAATGCCAGAAAGAGTTTCAAGCACAAGGACTACACCAAGCATCCTCAAAGATGTCTTTGATGTCAATGATGCTCTGGACATCTTCCAATGCGTCTGCATCAGTTTCAAATAGGTTTCTGTTGTGGTCCACAATTGATTTGACATATTGTTTAGACATATATGAGTTTTATATCTGAGCGTTTGTGTAAAATTGTTCATACATTTCAAATGCAGGTGGTTTGAGTTGCACATCTTAGTGATATGGCAAGAATAATTGTAGTAAGCTTTGGAAAAAATGTAATGTATGACTGCGGGTTGTGTTCTTGTCCTTCATGTAATGTAGCCCATGTTGTTGTTTAGGGCAATTTTCTCTTTTTCATTTTGATTCTTAGACAAAACCCTGTATTCAGATGCAAAAGTTGCCAAACACATGTTATTGAAGGAAAAATTATGTGGTCTATTTTTATAACGATCAACTGGCTACACAGGTTCGAATCACCATGGGAGCAAGAGACGGTGTTCATAATATCGACATCTTTATTGAGAAATTGTTTAAAAGTCCAGGTACGCTGTCTGTAGCACCTACTGTTGAGTACGGGGGCCAAAGG
>JAQMCX010000525.1:0-11089 GCA_029814765.1 Acanthurus leucopareius | reverse complement strand
ACAATCGTTTTAACCCTTTTACTGTCCAAACTTACCCCCCCCCCCCCCCCCCCCCCAAAAAAAAAGAAGAACCCTTATTTTCTCCCCCCATTTTAATGGTGGGTTTCAGCCAAAGTTGGGGTGCATTACTGCAGCCTACTCTGCTGGAGTGTGGGCCAGAGTTAATTCCTACTTAAGAAAGAAACTCACAAAACTCATTAGAGCAAGACTGGAAGCATTTCCCCCGCTTGTGCCCTTTTCACCCTTTGTGAACACTGTACTGTTGAAATCATGTCGCAGGATTTTACAGCATCCCTCAAATATTCTGTTCAGTTCCCGATGTTTGAGTGGCTCCTCTCAGGTTGCAGACTTCAATGGCTAGGATGCAGGATGCCGAGGAGGGAAACCTTTGTATCCAGAGTTGTTTAGCACCTTACTCCCAATATCCCAGATCTGGACTTAACAGTATTGCACCTCACTACCAACATCCCTGATCTGATATCAATAGTCTTAACCCCCCTCAACACACACACACACAAAGACACACACACACATACACACACCCCACTCTGCTGCATTACAGCACTTCTTAATAAACTTAGGGACTTTTAAGCAACTGCAGTTTTTAAAAACTTTTTAATTGCCCCTTGGGGAAAAATTGTGATCTCTATTAAACTGAGCTGAATTGGTAACATTCAGTGGTAAAAGAATAAGGTAGCAATACCACAATCGAAAAAAAATTAGAAATGCATAAATATTACCTAACTGTTAGCTAATTAGAGTATGGAAAATAAACTAGAAACTAACTCTGAAAGTACTAAATATTTATCACTGCATCTGCATCACTGTATCTGCACCACTGCACTATTGCTGTTGCAGCTGCATCCTGGCCTGCTGGCCGTATGGTGCCATCTGCTGGCAGCTTGCTTACACTCAGCTTCAACGCTGTGTGTGACAGTACCTGGAAAGGTGACAATCAGCTGCCAGACTGTCCATTAAAGGTACAGTGTGTGGTATGGGAGTATGTAGTGGCATATCCTGGCGAGAGTCTAAAATGCAACACTCCCTAGCTCACCCTTCCCTTTCAGAAAACTTACAGAGGCTATGGGCAAAGTCCCTAAAGAAAAGTCCTACCACTAATCAGCCATCTTGGTAATGCCACTGGGAAGTTATTTTGGGTTATCAAGACCAGGCCCTGTCTAAATGAATGGGGAGTTAACCATAACTGCATTCTCAGACGTCATACTATTATAAAAACTGTATATATATATATGTATAGATTCTCTGGTGAAATCTCATAAAAACTGCCAAAAATTTTTTTTGTCTTTGCCCCAAAATACAGTTTAAAATATGTTTTTTCTGTAAGCCATACCTCTACTATGCATGCGTACGATTTCTTGACTTCTTTACGGTTTAATCCAGACAGAGCCATTAAGAGAGACTGTGCGCGATCATCAACGTGTGAGAATGCTAAGTCAAAAGGCCAATAAAAATTTCATTTTCACAAGTGTTGCAAAGCTTTATTTTGTGCACTTATTAGTGCTTGTTAGATTGTCAGTTCAACCGTTATAGAGCAAATGGTTAGTTTCAAGTAGGGAGGGGTGGGACATGTACATCTAACTGGCGTCATTAATATTCCCTCTTGAGTCCCATTCAAAATATATTGAGTAGTGTGTCTCTCTCTATTCTATAGTCTCTGCTATGGTTGTGAAAAAATTTCTCTAACCCCCTAGGCCTTGTCACCCCCCTCTTTGCCACTATATTTCTTTAAGTCGAGTTGATGCCTGGGTTACACAGTCTTTTGTTATAATCAACGTTGTGTCTTGCAGTTATTTGCGCTGATTCTCCCCATCTGCCCTCGCCATAGCAACCAAAGCCGAGATTAGAAATGTTTATGTTCTAATACCAAGTAAGATTAAAGATTAAGGCATACAGCTTGACCTTACTTGGACACGTAGTCCAGGACTGGTGACATGTGAGGACACAGAGACTTAAATACACCCTACACACAGGACAGCCTCAGCTTGGTGGTGGCAATACTCATGATCACCTATTGATGTTGTTAGTACTGATCTCCTTGGTGTCAAGTTCTACAATAAATGCCCCTGTGTAAGACATCTGTCATCTCCTGACCTCCTCATTCCTACAACCGATCTTTGACCAGATTTTCCACCACAACCATGTGCAGCAGCGATTATAAACAACGATGTCTGTAAGCGCCGTCAGATTTTGAAGGATTTGGTGAAGGTCATACAGCAGGAATCTTACACCCACAAAGATCCAATAACAGAGGTTGTGGAGTTTCTGTACATGAACTTTGACTTTGACAGTGCTCAGAAGAAACTGAGGGAGTGTGAGTCAGTCAAGAAGCTAGTTAGTAAAAATGGCATTACCCACCATTGCCTTAGTGCTTCATGTGTTTGACTATAAGATAACTTTTTTCCAAGTGTATATCTGTGCTTCTGAACAACAATATGAACATGCAAAGAAATAATGGAGCACTGTGAAAAACATTTTCATAATTAATTGATCCAGTGATGAACAGAGCTCTCCCTGGTTCTTATCTTTTACACTAAATCAGTAAAATTACTCTGACTTACTTTCTTTTGCACATAGCCAGGCCTAAATATCTTTGTTAGTTATCAGACAATATTTTGTGTTACTGCCAGAGAAAAGTATGCAGAAGGCCTTGAACCCCTTAGCACTGCTTTCTCAGTCAGGTGTCAGTTTGTGATTATCAGCATTTCAATGTCAAGTTAAGATGCATATTGTAACTTACTGGATTCCTATAGGGGTGGGACTGAAAAGCTCTTTGTAGAGCAGCGGAGCGAGATCTTTCTGTTAAAACCTGGACTTTTTTTTTGTTAGCTTGTACTCTGTCAAATGAAGGAGGTTTGGAGCGAGGAGAATGGACTGAGCATGTGCATGTGGGAAGCTTTTTTTTAAACAGGACTTTTGTGTCTTGGCATTCATTTAAGCTTGGCAGCATTATGTGTGGTTGTGATTCATGGCTAAATGCTACAGTATCTCTTACAGAGTATGCATGGGAGTTGAAACTCACAAAAAATACCATCGCTAAATAAATAAACTAAATTAATTTAAATAGCTACCTTGGCCTCTCTACATCCTTGTGAAAGTCAAACAACTAATTTGGCTACTGTAAACATATCCCAATTGAATATATTTGTAGCACTTGCCAATTCACCTCCAATGCAAAAGTGTATATCCTTGGCAGAGATGCATTCTGTATAATCCTAGAACAAAACGTGCATTGAGTGGATGGGCTACATTAACTTAACCTAGAATTGTAGAATTAACCTGTTTAGCAAAAAACAGGCAACTTCAGTGTTAGTCTTCAAACATAAATCTGTCATAAGCAATTTCCACCTGGGAAAGGTGACACTGATGTTGACTCTTGTTTTTTTCTGTCTCTCTGGACCCAGTTTTGTTAAGCATTCATATTGGATGCATAATAGTTGTGATCCTCCATTTATAAGCTTATTACTTTCAAAAACTTTTACAAATTGTTGGGCAAACAACAACTGAGAAAGACCAGGATCTCACATGTTGCATTGCTATCTAAAGCCTTGTTCACACTGAAAGGCCCCAAAACGGATTTTTGTCATATCCAGATTGTATCCAGATTGACCTTATGAAGTCTGAAATGAAATAACCACCTTAAAATCCAATTTTTTGCAAGTTGGATCCAAACCACATGTGGAGGTGGTTTGAAATTAAATTTCAAATCTAATCTGTACAGATGTCTCTTCAGTCAAAGTGCTCTGGTCATTCAAATCGGATACCTGGGTTGGAGGGGTTGCCTTGCAGCATGACAAACAATGACCAACGACATAAAATGGGAAACGGAAGTGCAGAGACTCAAATTTCTATGCATTACACCAGTGTGTGTGCAGCTCAAACCATAGCAATTTGAATCAGTTTCCTTTGTCGCTGTGTCTGTCTGGTGCAGTGGAGGAGTTCAGAACTGCGACTTGACAGAGCATGCTTGGATCGCGAGATGTCATATCTCAATTTCCCTGCTACTCATACCAAACCTTTTACGTCAGACGTTGATCAAGGAAAAGATGTTGATTTAGCAATAAATACTTATTTTCTTTTGTCATATTTTTTTTTCACAATGAACTCACTTGCACACTTGCAACACTGTAGCCTAGAAGAATGGTTTATTTAGGCTATGTGCTTGTAATTAACAATTCGACAGATCACAGCTTATTATCTGAAAATAACGATTATAAATACAAGCAGGAAAGGACTTTGACCAAAAAAAAGTGCTTTTAATGTCCAGTGTCTTCACAATTTCTCTGGAGGGCTTAATGCTAGGGTTGAAGTGGTGGGGAAAATACAGAGAAGAAGGGAGTCTCCTGATAACTTAGTCGGGATGTAGCCATCATCCAGCTGTGGGTAATAAAATAATATTGATAAAATTAGCTTTCATATAAGAATAACAATGTTAACACTTGGCTACTACTACTACAAATATTACTAACAATGACAAAAATAATAATAAATACTATTATTTTATTATAAAGCGAAACAATACATTGTAAGTAAACTAAATAATAACTAACATGAAAACACAAATGCAATGTAACAAGAATAAATAGAGCAGAGTCTTACATTCGTGAGCTGCAATCTGACCATAAGTGTCACCAAAACGGTTAACGTTAGATTAAGTCTATTGAGTGCTAATATACTTTGGTTTGATTATTACTAGCTGAATCATATTACCTAATAAATTAGGTTTGTGAGCCCACGGTTCCAAATGGAATACTACGAATGACGATTTAGAAGTATGAATATCAGTCACATAGCGCATTGGTTTAACAAGTGGGAGATTTCTTTATAGCCTACATTGAATCAAAAGACAACATGTCATGCCATTACGCTATGTAAGGTAATGTCGCCGCAAACGGTTGAAATCTTTGCGATCGTTTAGAGCATGTAGCTTCATTTAGTTGTCGATATATCAAATAAAGGCGATAACGTGTAAAAAAAAAAAGATTGTTATTACGAAGATATTAAATTACAATGAAATGTCCAGCGACATTTACGACACACACTGGTTTTCGTTTGTCATTCTATAATCCCAATTTAACATCTGTGTATCAATCATTCCCAAACCAAACATCTAGCTGTTTTCCGGTCATGAGACGGTTTTTCTTGTTGCATGCTGGGAAATGTATTTTTAGGTTTCTCTTTCTCTATTTGCTGTCGTCAATCCTAAATTGAGATGAAACTCTACATCCCAGAAACACTGCCGTACGGTGTCCTTATTACTTCATCTCCTGCCCTAGAAAGACGCACAAATGACAGTTTTTCTGTTTGTAGCGGATATTCTCAATTGGTTGAATTTCTTGAGAAAACAAAAAAATCATTAACCTTATATTTAATAGGCAAGGCACTTCGAGTACACAAGAGAATTACATGGATTTGGTGAGCTTTAGAGAGAACCAGCTACGTGTTATGAGCTTGTTCCTAAATTAGCTTAGAGAAGATGGAAGCTAATTTTCTTGCCTGGTCTCATCCACGGAAAACGCACACTGAAATTAGATAACTCGATGTTTCCATGTAACACTCTAGAATCGCATTCTCTTCTTTAATCCTTTCTGGTAGCCAGTTACGTTAGCTATATCTTAAGAGAAACTTTTACCATGGAAGAAGTTGATAACATTTTGATTCACGCCCTCAAACAAGTCGGCACGTAAGTATGAAAATCACGAGTGTTCAGTTATTTTACTGTTGTGTATAATGTCAACGTAACCAAAAGTTATTGTTTTAGGCAAAGGTTTATAGACGAACAAGATAAAACAACCTGAGCGGCTGATGATTGAGAACATTTAATGTTTGACCTACAGAGAAGCGAGTGAGGAGATTGATAGCGTTAAGCAGTTCAGCAGTGAGCTGATAGTAGAGGCCGTGGTTAAATGTATCCAGTTGATTGATCCAGTCCTCGGCAGCTCGTTGCCCACCTCCCTTCCTCCAGGCATGTCTGCCCGCTTCAGAGTGGGAATGAGTCTTGCACAGGCCTGTCAGGTAAGATTCCTCTGGTGACCCACACTTATCTACGATGAATTGGCTCATTGCGGCCTTGTTGCCAGCCTTCGACATGGAACAATAAAACACAGTACATTTTCTGAACACATGGAAGTTTTTTGCACAGTATTGGTTTATGGACAGACACTTTCAGCGCAGTTCCGACAGCACACAAGAAGTCTGCTTTGCTATGGCTTCCACAGAGGCCAGCAATGGTATGTCAATAGCTGGTCAAATGTTTGAAGACACGTAAAATTTAATTGCCTATTGATAGTGGCACAGATACAACGTATCGTTAGATGTGACATGTTAAAAAATGTGTTGGAAGCATATGGCAGTGATCTTACCTGTGTCTACTTTAAAACTGTCTGTAACTGGAACCTATGCTGACCTAACCTATGTTATGGGAAAATGTTGTCTCATAATACTTGCATTCTTCTAACAACACAACACTGTTTTTAATTCAATATATTGAGCATATGACAACAGTGCCAGTCTAGAATGAAACAAACAAACAAAAAAAATCTGGTATGATTTTTACTATTAAAGTAAACAAATTCTTTCAAACATGAAAAATAATCTAATAATTCTGTATTTATATTGCATTTATTCAGAATTTTTCAATTTTGCTTGAATTTAATATCTAAGAATTGTCATAAGTTTTCCAAATGGCTACAGTAGTACATAAAACAGTATCTCTATTGATAGATAAGTAGATTAATATTCATTTATTTATTTATTTATTTTATATGATTTACCAGTTTATTTAACATTAATGAGCATTATTGTAAATATGCTAGATTTAGCCAAATTTTTCATCTGTTGTCCCTAGCCAAGTGTTACAAAAGGCTTCTTAAAAACAAGCAAGAAATTTTTTAGAAAAATTCAACAACACATCATTTAAATGTCCCCAAAACAAGCCTGTGAAGTTTTTTGCCTAAAACACCACCCAGATCATGTGGCAAGGCATGCCCTTCTTCTGTTTCTGCCTTATGAACATGCTGTCTCTGTATCTTTAGCTTTACATGGAAATGAGCTGAGTCTGGTCACGCCTCTCTAGAAGTGTATGTGACTTTAGCCACAACCCTATACTTATGGTGAGCGCTTGGTGTAGCGCTTTGCTGACAGTAACAGACTCACTTTGCATTGGTATCAAAGCATAACAAGTCCTTTCCCCCCTGCTGCACACTCTGCCTAATCATATGAGCACATGTTGTTTTATGTTAAATATGTGAATTAAACAGATTGTTTTCTGGGACATTTTTTTTTAATCACAGACACATTACTAACTTTCCTTAGCACATCAATTAATATTCCTATTGTGTGTTAGCATCGAGCTAAAAGCCATATTGGAATCAAAGAAAGCATACTGTAACATTTCCTCTTAAATAGTATGCAGTACTTCTGCTGTTGGTTTTAATACCAAGTTTTTGGACATCATAGTTAACTAAACTTTATGCTAGTAAGAAATTTGGTCAGCCAGAAACTGAGCTTTGGGGTGACTTTGGGGTGACTGGGTGTTCAACTGAAGCATTTAGCCGAAATCCAACTTTCCAGGGACTACAGGAGGGCTTTGGGCTTCACAAAAGTTAGTCAAGTTACTTTAGTAATTACAGACTTTTAAAAGGAGAAACAAAACCACTCAAAACCACTTGTCATCACAAATCCAATCCAATCCAATCCACTTTATTTGTATAGCACATTTAAACAGCAAAAACGTCTCCAAAGTGCTGTACATAGAATCATTAAACAAGAAAACAAACATTTACGTATAACAATAAGCAATAAATAATCAAATAAGTACATAAATATAAAACGATGCTATAAATAAAACAATAAAATCAAACAGATTAACATAGTTACATAAATAAAAGACGTAGTTAAACGTAGTAAAATAAATAAAAGACACAGAGGACCACAAAACTTATGCAAAATTAAAAAGCCAGGGAATAAAAATGGGTCTTAAGACGAGACTTAAAACACTCCACCGTGGGGCCTGTTCGGACGTGGAGGGGGAGGGCGTTCCAATGTCTGGGGCCGACCACAGAGAAAGCCCTGTCCCTCCTGGTTTTAAGTCTCGCCCTAGGCACCATGAGCTGGAGCTGGGCCTCGGACCTCAATTCGCGCGCTGGAATATAGATTTGGATGATGTACTGTGGGGCCAGTCCATTCAAAGCTTTAAAAACAAACAATAAAATCTTAAAATCAATACGAAAATTAACAGGGAGCCAGTGCAAAGACTCGAGGATTGACGTAATGTGTTCCCGCTTTTTGGCCCCTGTTAAAAGTCGTGCCGCGGTGTTCTGGACTAAATGCAGACGAGAGAGGGCTTTGTGGCTGACACCTGAGTAAAGTGCGTTGCAGTAGTCCAGTCGACTTGAAATAAAAGTGTACACGATCTGTTCAAAAAGGGTAAAAGATAAAAACGGTTTCACTTTTGATAGAAGACGAAGATGATAAAAACACGATTTTAAAACGCTGTTAGTCTGTTTATCAACTTTAAAATCGCTGTCTATGATGATGCCAAGGCTGGTGACTTTAGGACGCTCATACTCTGTGAGGGGTCCCAAGTCGATGAGGGCACTGCCAAACACCATAACCTCTGTTTTTTTCCTGTTGAGTTTTAAAAAATTCTGGGCTAACCGAGCCTTGACATCACATAGACAGTCAAATAGTGGTGTCAGGGGGCAGTGGCTGTTCTTAGAGATTGACATGTAAATCTGGCAGTCATTGGCGTAAAGATGATAGGACATGCCATGTCTCTGACAAATCTCTCCAAGTGGGAGGAGATATAATGCAAAAAGGATAGGTCCCAGGATAGATCCCTGGGGGACCCAATAATTAAGTGGGGTAGAGGACAAAGTGGAGTCCCCCAGCCTGACAGAGAAAGACGTCTCTGACGGGTAGGACCTGAACCACTCCAAGGCGGTCCCCCTGACACCCACACAGTCCCTCAGGCGGTCTAAAAAAGCCTGCACAGATTCAATAATTGCATGCTTGAAGTTCTGCCATTTGTCTCTTCTACTATATATGTTAAGGATGCTGACTGGACTAATAGTTAATGAGTTATGGCCAACTTCCTACTAAGCCCCGCCTTTGAGAGTTTTCTTTCATCCATAGCAGCCATGTTTTTATCTTGATAATTTATAATAGAAATGTGTAGTTTTATCCCCTGAGGCTTTGTACCAAATTTGCTATGCATAGAGTCAAAATCCAAAAAAACAGATGCCACTTTACTGTTTTAACTTCATGCAAATTAGCAAAAAATCCAATATGGCGGACATTTATGGTCCAAGAGGCTTCGTTGTAGAGCACATTGAGATGCACCTGTGTGTCACGGTTCAAGTCAGTCAGATTTAGGGTGTGAGAGGCCTGGCCTTTCAAATTTTGAATTTTGAGTCCTTAATTACAGCACCACCATGTTCCGGATTGGGCTCATATTTTCTCCAAACCTGATGCACACACTGTCCAGTTATTGTGCCAAGTTTCTGTTTTTCTAGCTCATTCCAGCTCAAGGGAATTTTAGCAAATGCGGCAGAAAAATAAAAATAATTTAAAAAAAAAACAGGTGAATCTTGGAGAGGGTTTAAACCCTAATGTTTAGAATATAGGGAATTGACCAGCAGGACAATGGTGGAGAATTAGTTGTCAAGCGAAACACAACTTTACAGTATTTCTGATTCTAATGCAGAACTTAAAAACTTAAATGAAAGAGGAGTTAGCTCACCTTTTGCTTTTCATCTACAGCTGCATATTGTTTTATTACTTTCACAGTCGGTATCAAACTGCTCCCAGACATGTTTAAAAGTAGTCCAGCTGTTAACAAATGCTGAAAATGACTGTTGTATTGCTCCAAATCAGTTTTGATGATTGATAGTAGTAAACTAGTTAAGCTGGCTGAGCACAATTACTTCCTATGACTCACCTACTTCAAAATAAAAGGCAAGTTGCATTTTGTCAGTACTATGTTTTTAATCTGAAGCTGTAGGAAATATTCAGTTTGCACTGGCAATCACTTAACAATGCGCTCTACAGACATGTTTTTTTCCCGTAGAAAGCTTGTGTACTGGGGGGATTACCAGTGGTGTCCCAAATTTATTAGTCCGGATTGATAGTTCTTTTGGCGAGGCTTTCTTTGTGCCTTGGTGTGTGAATGTATGTGTATGATTTCCTGATAAGTAGGTTGGCACTTTGTAGAGCAGCCACCGGGCATAAGTGTGTGAGAAAGGGTGAAGGCTGACAAAGCGCTTTGAATAATTGAAAGATTAGAAGGGCACCATATAAATACAGTCCATTCTCCATTTCCCATGTCAATGCAGAGCAGTTGCTTAAGTTTTGCATGATTTGCAAACTTGACTTTAACTGCTAAGATATAGATTTCCTTTCTCTGACTTGAATACTTCACTTGAACAAGACATGGATCACTTCTATTTACACAATAAAAGTAAAACTGTTAAAGCATGAGGAATGCTGGCTACAAGAGATATTAATAAAAGATGCCTCATTCCAGGATTCAAGACAGTGAATACTGGATGTGGAGGGGATGATGTAACGTTAAAGTTAAGTACAAACTCTTGACTTCACTATAGACCTTATATATAGATTTTTTCAGGGCTGATAACGATACCGATTATAAGTAGTCAAGGAGGCAGATGACCAATATTTGGAGCCGATTTTCATTTGCAGTAAAAGTGAAAATATTTACGTCAAAATTTTGAATAATACAAACTCCAACACTTATCTTCGTTTAAATGCCTTTAAGCATATGTTTATTAATCAGCTTTTCAGATTTGCAACATGTTAAAGGTTTTTACTATCTTAGACAATAGACATCTTTGTTTTTATTCGGCCCTCCCTAAACGTCTGGTTCAGTTTGGCAGGTAGGTAAACAGTTCTTCACACAGAGACAAGGCTTTGTCATTTTACCCACTATTTATTGACTCTACATGAAGCGCTGTAAAACTGTGAAAAAATACAATAAAAGTAAGATATAAAGGAAACATGTGTTGTATATTTGCACCATTGCATTGCAATAATAAAGTTAAACATCTGTAAC
>JAQMCX010000524.1:0-11114 GCA_029814765.1 Acanthurus leucopareius | reverse complement strand
TTTCTCCCAAACTATTCTTAATTGCCTCCACAAAAACTTTAGGATATCAGGTGTGCTTTTATAAACCCGGTAGGGGATTCCATTTGGCCCCTGGCCTGAAGAAGCCTTTGCACGCCTGACTCCTTAACCACCTTCCACCTAGGTGGTCTAATATCAATTTTATAATCTATCTCTCCTAATGGTGGCATGTCAGATGGAAGGCCTACTACTCTATTCTGCTCAAAATCTGAATAAGTATTTCTTAGATATTTTTACACCTCTAAATTTGTTGCTTTAAGCTGCCCTCCTTTTTCCTGGTTCAACAACCCTTTAACAAACTTGAAAGGGTCCCTGTAAAATGCTGTCCTTAGATATTCTTTCTTGTTTCTCTTTTTCCTAAGATATTTGGCCCTCCTAAGTACTTTTAGTCTGCCTCTCAATTCTTCTTGCAAAACATTAATTCCCTTCCTCTTCCTCTGTAGCCCTTTTCTACTGCTTTCTTAATTGTCTTCTTTCCTTAACTAATTCCTCCATTTCTCTTTGCCGTCTTGACTTAACTAAATGTACCCTTTCATCCCTCTTTTTGTCTTGCACCCTGAACCTTTCTACACCATTTTATTACATTTATTTTATTACATCTCCCATCTTCTCTAATCTGTCACTTGCGTTTCCTCCTAATCTGTTTAAAATTATTGACAAATCTGTGTTGACTGTCTACCATTCTTTGTTGCTATTTGCCCTAGGCCATTTAACTCTAGCTTTCTGCTCCATATTCCTCTCTCAGACTAGCCTGTTCACCTCAGTATCAGATGCATCCATTCTTATAACCTCCTCCTCCTCTGTAGCTGTGTTACTGATATCCTTCGAACTGTCACCACATCCAACTGACCCGATTGACTCCTTAAAAAGTACCGATCAATGTAGCCACACTGCCCTTCCTTTACAACACATCTCTATTTGCCCTGATGCATTCTAAGGCCTCTAACTGGCGTTACTTTCTGCCAGCCACCAGGACACCTGGAGCTTATTTCTCTCTAGTCCACCATTTTTATTCTCTCCAGCTATGCTCACTACAACCCTTAGAACTATTCTGTCTAGTTCTAGTCTTGGAGAATAGGTCCATGCCCCTGTCCTTCACTGAGTCACACATCCAACTCATAGTCATGTCCATTCCAGTGTCTGTTGCCATGTAATTTGCCTGTGAGTCATCTTCCAACCCTGCTCTCTCTGACCCTTGTGGTATTTTCCTTACCTTTTCCTTGCTACTGCTATCGTGGATTGCTAGCCCATGTCAGCACCCTTGGGGTCTTTGCCTCCTGTCAGCTGTCTATCCAAGCTGTCACATGGTCTTTCCCTTGTTGTCAGCGGCCCTATTCACAGCAGTCACTAGCTAGGCTAGTTTTGAATTCAAAGTAAACACAAATAATTAAGTACTATTAATTAATGACCTATTTGCATCAGACAAAGGACTTGTCTCTATACTTGTCTTGTCAGATCTTAGTGCTGCATTTGATACCACTAACCACAACATCCTACTAGAGAGACTAGAATATTTAATTGGTATTAAAGGAACAGCATTAAGCTGGTTAAAGTCCTATTTATCAGATCACTTTCAGTGTGTACATGTCAAGAATGAATCCTCTATATATGCCAGAGTTAGGCATGGAGTTCTACAAGGTTCGGTGCTTGGGCCAATTTTATTCACCTTATATATGTTTCTACTAGCCAACATTATTAGACAACATTCGATCAATTTCCATTCTTATGCAGGTGATACCCAACTATACTTATCCATAAAACCAAATGACAGTGATCAAGCATGTCTTAAGGATGTGAAGACTTGGATGAGCCCTAATTTTCTATTATTAAACTCATACAAAAGTGAAGTTATGGTACTTGGCCCTAAACAACATAGAAATACATTATCTCATGATATAATTACTTTAGATGGTTTGACTCCAGCATCCAGTTATGCTGTAAGAAATCTGGGGGTTGTTTTTGATCAGCACATGTCCTTTAGTTAAACTATTAAACAGTTTTCTAGGACTGCCTTTTTTATATCTTCGTAACATTACAAACATCAGGCCCATTCTGTCTCATAAAGATGCAGGAAAACTAGTCCATGAATGTGTTACCTCTAGACTAGACTATAGCAGTTCCTTATGATCAGACTGCCCCAATAAGTCTTTAAAGAATTTACAGTTGATTCAGAATGCAGCAGCATACGTACTTAACAAGAACTCAAATGAGAGAACATATTTCCCCAATTGAGCTTCCTTCCATTGGCTTACTGTGAGATCAAGAATAGAATTTAAAATCCCTCTTCTCACCGACAAAGCTCTTAATGGTCTGGCACCATCATATCTTAGGGAGCTCATTGAACCCTATTGTCTTATTAGAACTCTACAGTCTCAAGATACAGATTAACTTGTGGTTCCAAAGGTTTCCAAAAGTAGAATGGAAGACAGAGCCTTTAGCTATCAAGCTGTGGTCCTTTGGAACCAACTCCCAACTGTGGTCCACGAGGCAGACACCCTCCCCACATTTAAGAGTTCACTTAGTAAAGTAGAGTAAACGAAACCATTTCTTCTTGATAAAGCATATAGTTTGGGCTGGCTCAGGCTTGCCTTGGATCAGTCTTTAGTTATGCTGCAATAAAGGTTTTGGCTGCTGGGGGGCTCCCAAGACACACTGAGTGCTTCTCTCCCCTCTTTTCTATCTCTCTCCACCTTATATTATTTTCCTCTTTCTTTCTGTCTCCCCCATCTTTCTCCATCTGCTTTGCATTTAAATTCTACCAAAGCTTGTTACTGACTTGCCACCTTCCCTGGAGTCTTTTCAGCTTTCTTGCCATGAAATCATACCTTAGATGATTGTTTCTGGACTACTGAGCATGGCTGCACTTTCTACTATGCTTGTCATGCAAAAGCCTCCATTAGTTTATGATAATTATAAATAAATTATTATTATTATTATTATTATTTATTTATTTATTTATTTTTTGTACACTCACATGTAACCGTCATAGTATCATGCACTGTCACTTTTTTTTGGTTACATTTTTACAATTATAGTATTTGTTCTATCACGGTTTCTGTGTATCTCTGTCTCCCCCCACAATTCCTGTCTTCTTTTCTTTTCTGTCTTGCTCTGTGACTCTATCTTCACTCTCCCTCTCTCCAGCACTCTCTCCCCTCCTTCTCTTTCTCTCCCTTTTCCTTCCCTCCTTCTCTCTTTCTTTTTCTAGGTGTATTTTCATTACCCTTAGAAATGCATAAAATCAGAATAGCAAAATAAAAAGCTGGTAATGGAACACATAAATTTTGAAAAATCTCACAAATTTCCCCCCAAATTTTAACCTTCTCATGAGGTGGTTTTTCAGATATGTTGGTATTGCAATGGTTCACAAAAGTTGAATGGAAACACTTTTCCCCATTTACAAGTCACAGGACTCAAGTAGGAACCGGCTCCCAAGGAAATGACATGACTGGTGCCACAGGAGGTTCAACAGCATTGCAAAGTTAATGGAACGTTGCACAGGTTATTCGGAAATTTTGAATCCACAGTTCCTTGATGAATTTATTGTTGAAAATCCTCTCCCCCTTCTACGTGGCTGCTGCTATGTAGAAGGGTTTGCCCCTTTAATGATCATCTACTGCCTTTTTCTTCTTCTGTTTAAAAAAATCATTGCTACTGCAGTGGAGCTGACAGAAATCACAGTCCCTTCACACAACAGGTTCTGACCCAGTCCAAGACCGTCCATCTCTGAGACGAGAGTTTATGAGAATTTCAATTTATTTATTTGCAAAGTATTCTCAAAGGGAAACACCTACAACTCACAATTGTGCTTTGTCGATTATTTAAAAATATCGCTTTTATTTTGGGCAAAACTGTAATGCAAAGCACAGCTTCTATCTCTATTTGTCTCCCTCTTTCTCTCTCTCTCTCCCTCTTTCTCTCTCTAATCCTCTCTTATACTCTCTCTCCCTTTTAAACCAAGTGATCCGGTCAGATGGCCACCCATCCCTGAGCCTGGATCTGTACAGAGGTTTCTGCCTGTTAAAAGGAAGTTTTCCTCACTACTGTTGCCAAGTGCTTGCTCATGTGGGAATTGCTCTCAATTGTTGGGTCTTCATGAATTGAATTTTAGAGTGTGGTCCAGACCTACTCTATGTATAAAGTGTCTTATGACAACTTTGGTTGTGGTTTGGCACTATATAAATAAAATTTTTTTTTGATTTTAATTTTTGATGAGTGTGGGGGCTGGAAAACCTGTCTGTATGGCTCACTCACCATCAATTTGAAACAAAAATATACACTTTAATGCCAACCACGTGTTTGGGCTTCTGCACCTCCCAAGAAAAGCAGCACTTTCTCTGTTACTGGAGGTTGAATGTTCCTTAGTCTGTTGAAAAATCATGCAGTTTTTCAAATTGTGAAGTTTCAAAATGTAGAAGCACTCTGTTACAAGTAAAAGTCCTGCATGCAAAAGCTTACTAAAAAGTACAACAAAAGTAAAGCTAAGCCTACTCATTATGCAGATTTTCAAAATAATATATTTTTGAATTAAAATTATAAACAAAGACAGTTGAGAGACCAAGACTCCCCACTCAGCTCAGTTCCTGATTTCTGTCACATGGTTTCACCAGAGGCCACGTTCTTTTTCGGAGACTTGCAGCAGCTCGGATCGTATTACAGTCTATGAGGAAAATGAATGTGATCACAGTTAATGGTAAAATCTTTTGCCCCATAATCCTGAAAGTAAATATTGGGATCATTTTCCACAATCCACACATCTTCCCAATATTCTGACACTTAAATGGCATTTTTCATTCAAACAAATCAGGAGAAAGTTAACTTTGTTTGAGCCCTGTACGACTAAGATAAAAAGTTCTTGCGAGATCTTGAGATCTTGTAGGGTTGATAAATGGCCAGTATATTTAGGCACAAAAACGCTTTTAATAATAAAAAATGCCCAAGCTTTGTGCAGCAATAGGTTGTAATAACAGGAAGAATGCCTTTTAATTCCCAAGGGAAGCAGACAGGTAAGAGAGTGTTACTGGTGCCACTGATAGTATCCATCCACTTCTCCATTCGCACACACAGATCCTTGGATCCAAACGAGGCGGGGGAGGTGTGTGGGGTGTGTAGAGGTTGAGGCAGAAAGGGCACTGATTGGAGGGAGAGGTGACCACGCCTACTCAGAGTAACCTTTTTTTTTTAACATTGGCTCAGTTTTTGGTAAACTATCTCTACTTGTATATCCAGTATCTCTGTTATAAACTGTGAAACTAATAGGTGAGCTAATTTAATAAAATATAGTGCAATAAAATTGTAACATTCGCCTCAGGGATGTTGTAGAGTGTGGAGTAGAAGAACATGGTAGCACAAAATGGGAATTAGGCTACTACATAGTCAAGCACAAGTACATCAACATTGCTAGTGACACAGCCGATTACATTTCACCATGGAGTATAAGCGTGTCATGTTATTTACTCTGCTGGGTTGTGTGTTTCTGTGAAGAAACTGCCATCTAAAAGTGACATGCTAAGTGAATAAATGGATGTGTTTACAGTGAAATCTGGGCACACCACCAGGGGTGGGGGGACTCCTAGTGTCCAAAACTTGCTGAAACTTGGCTAGATGATGACTGGACACAAGTCGCCAGTGGACTAAGAGTTGAAAAATTAGGTGGTTACATCTGTAACGAAAAAAGTTTTATTTGGTGTTTGAACAGAAAAATACAGAGATACAAACAACATTGTCTTGAAGACTTGCTAATGCTGGTTTTAAAAATGGTTTAAGTTGTATATAATGTTTGAGATATGATAGACTGATGTACTATAAACCTAAAACCTCTCCCAGGGTGAAAGGGTGGATACATCCAAAGTAGGTCACCAATCTATTACCAATACCAATCTATAATACCAATCTATTACTACTATAGATCAAAGACATGGACTAACAATCAAAGTCACATCAACATCTGCAGAGACATTTTGGAGGTGTTGCTATGTTTTTTTCCAGTCTGAAAACTATTTTTAAAATGATACACTTAGGAAATACGACAACCCAGAGTTCAGATCTGGCCCAAATAGTTGAGAACTGGTAGTTGTGGTAGGTGTGTGGTGCTCTGCACTGAATTTTGTTGTTATTCAGTTTCCTACATGCTTTGAAACACAGACCTATAGCTTCATGAGGTAGCATACAGTTTTCAAAGTGTAAACAGGTCTAGAGCGAGGCACTGGATACATGGATACCAATACAGCATGCCACTTGATATTTTAGTTCAGACACAGGAGATAAGGTACCTTGCAGCTTGAACTATCCTGATTCAAGTTGTGGTCCTCCTCTGGTTTTTTGGTCCGAATCCACTGCCAGTTCTCCAGTAGTTGAAGGATGCTGAGGGCGTTGTCCTGAGTGATGGGCATACTGACATCCTGGGCCTATTGAGGGGCCCTTAACAACAGCAACAGTGATGCTTCCAACAATTAATAAGGGCACAGGAATCAGCGTGAGTCAACAGCCTTAGATCCATATCTCAATGGAGGGAAGGGCTGCAAAGAAAATGGACACGCTATTCAGAGATTCCCAAAAAAAAAACTAAGGTAAAATTTAACTTGTTACTCTCAGTACATATCTGCTGTGGTGTTTGCAACATTGGTCATTTTTTATCAAACAAATGAAGGAATGCAATAGCCCATACAATGTAAAGAAAATAGAGGTTATTGACAATGCTTTTCATTTGTAATTTTTACCATCTTATTAATTTAATCTTATAAATTTGTCCTGAGCTTGACAGCTACAATATTAACTGATAATTTTCTTTTGAGTCTTCTACTTTTCAATTTGGCAGTACATCCTTTATTATTAGGTATAGCAACAACAGTTTGAACAAGAATAACCCAAATACTTCTTCAACGAGAATGGAGTTTTGAAAATTGAAGATGCCCAACAGAAGTGAGAATGTAAGCATAGGAAAAACAGACTGCATTTATTGTATGGAGTTACAGTTTTCAGATACTACTAATTAAGGTTGAACAGGAAAAAACCATCATCAAAAACAGACACTTCTAAGTCAATAATTTTACACTGACACTGATGAAGTAGGCTTCTTTCACAGAATAACTTAAAATATCATGGCTTCAGATTTCAGCAAACGTTGATTAAAATGTGAATTACTCAAAAATTAGAGAAGAGAGTCATCAACATATATTTATTTTTATTTGCTAAGTTTAAGAGGAAAAGTATCATATGGAAGCAAATCAAAACACCCCAGTTTTATGACTTAGAGTAATGGAGACTGTTGGGCCTAACATACACAACTTACTCCTAACAAACTGACAATATGTCTAAGAACTAGCACAAATCACATCTTTCCCCAGTATAAGTGAACAATAGAGCTGAGTGAATTAAACTTATTCTTAATGTCAGCCGATGGTAAATGGACTGTTTTAATAGGGTGCTTTTCTAATCTTTTAACTATTCAGAGCATTCACTGTTTATACACTTCTTCACAAGTGCCACTATGCTAACTAGGACCTAATAAATACAAATTCACATACAGAACAGCAGTCAGTAGCAATTTAGGGTTTCAGCATCTTGTCCACGGATATTTCAACAGGAACACAGGAGCTAGGGATCCAACTGCTGACTTTCTGATAAGTAGACGACCCACTCTTCTTCCTGAGCCACGGCTACCCCTAAGTGGATTTACATAGACCAGCAACACACACTCACATCAATGATCACAGAAAACTTGGATTAGTTTGGTAATTCTGATTGACAATCACTGTAATTAAACTAACAACGGCAGTGGGTTGGTTGCCAATGACAGTTTTCAATGTTTCTATTGGGACTTTTTTGAACAATACAGCTCTAGTTCAGCTACCATTAGCTTTGTATGTTACAGAAACCCATTCTCTGCAATTCTTGATGTGAGTTTGTGTGTGTATAGCTTCTCTATGTATATTCATTTGATAACCCTTAAGGTAAAATATTGCTAAAAGGTAAAGAGAATTGCAGCAAATCATTTGATTGGCAATGCTGGACAATTTTGTTTTCACACTTTAGGCCATCAGGTAGATTCTGTTCATCTTGCAATAACCTGCAGATTTTTTTTCCTCCTCTACCTCTTGATTGAAGAGTGACTACCAGAATTCCAGAGGGTTTTGACAGCAGGACAGAACAGAAGGGAGTGGGCCAGGGTGCCTACATTCCCACAGCCATGCCAACATAGATCTGAAAGAGAGTTATTCATCTTCTTGAGCCTGGAGGGGGTAATGTATGCCCTATGCAAAATTTTAAAGTTAATAATTCTAAAGCGTGCACATTTCGTTAGGGAAACAGAGTGATGCCCAATTTTGTTCCATTCATTTGGGGAGAGAGAAATACCCAGTTCTTGCTCCCAGCTTAAATGTGTCTGGGTGATGCTGTTAGAGGAGGAAAGGAGTAATAATTTATATATGCCAGAGGCCAGACCCCTCCCACTAGCGACCTTCTTCAGGATGTTATCTTAGTGTTCATGAGTACCTATGTTTGAGCCTTTTGAAGTTATTTTTGTTATAACAGCTTTTAGTTGGAGATAGGATAGGAAAGATGATTTGTTCATATTGAATTTTGATATCAATTCTGAAAATAAACATTATTATTATTTGACCTACGTTATGTAAATTACAGTCTTGCATAGCGGTAATATTAAGGGGGTAACCACCTGCAGAAAAAAGTGAATTTTACCAAAGTGGGCAAGAAGGAAGGGAGGCCCCGGTAATGCCTAACCTCTTGTGTAAGTTTTTGGTTATCTTGATGGAAAATTTGATCATTGGGTTATTCAGGCTTGCCAGGTTTTTGGGGCAATACCATAAGGATGTTAAAGAGATATGCCTATTGTGCTCTTTAATTATCTGATCTTCTAGCCCAGGGGTCTGCGACCTTTATCATCAAATGAGCCATTTTGCCCCCTCTTCCACCAAAGAAAAACAGTCTGGAGCCACAAAACATAACACAGCTTATAAACGTTTAAAAATTTTAATTTTTTTTTTTAATTTTACCTGTTATAACAACGGAATACAACAAGCAGAAGTGCAGTGTGCATGTGTAGGCCTACTTTGAAATAAATTAAACAGAAAACTATGCAGACCTCTTTGAGTCCTTCTAATATTTGTGTAAAATTGAAATAAAGACTAGCCCACTTTAATATAAATAAAACATTAAGCCGCAGCTTAGCAGCTTTAAAAAAGTAAACATAAGATTAGGAACACTTGTGACAAGTCCATTTCAGTGTGCTCTCATCCTCTTGGGTTTCTCCTTCAGCCAGATTAGAAGCACCTGAACATACAACAAAAAAAACAACATCAGTTCCGGGTCTGAAATATATTTTTTTAAATAATAGCCTATTAAATGCTATAATTCTCACCTGTTTAATGTGACACCTGTTTCTGAATCTTGCTGCAGATCTTCCCTACGTCCGGGCTGTAAGATGCTACTCTGATCTTCACACAGGACTGTAGGCTCTCATTAGTTTTACTACCAAAACACAAATGTCACGACAGTTTCCTCGCGTTAAAAACCGTTAGCAAGAAGCAAGAAGTTAAGAGGGCTTAAATATATCTTACCTTCCGTAAATGGATGAACGGACATTTTCTCTTTGACAGTTAGGGTTAGGATGGTCTCCAAGCAACGTCGAACCACCGCGCGCTGCGGGCACGAGACCGGCCGTTAGTACAAACGGTTGTCGGACTGTTAGAAAGTGACAAGCAGCTTTATTTTAGCTGCGATATCCTTATTATGCCACCACAGTTTACATGCGTTAAAAACCGTAAGCAAGAAGTTAAGACAGCTAAAACATACATCTCACATCTCTCTGTCTCCCTCTCTCACCGCCTCTCTCACACACCCGGTGTAGTTTAACTAGCTTACCTAAGCTAAAGATAACTGTCATCATGCATGGCGGGTAACGGAAGTTCTAGTTTAGATTTTGAATATTTTTGGACAGAGTTTGGGGATAACACTTTTTTTATTACCAAAACATAAATGCCACGACAGTTTCCATGCTTTAAAAACCGTAAGCAAGAAGTTAAGAGAGTTAAAATACATCTTACCTTCCGTAAATGGTTGAACGGATATTTTCTCTTTGACAGTTAGGGTCTCTAGGCAACGTCGACCTACCGCGCGCTGCAGGCACGAGACCGGCCGTTAGTACATACGGGTATCGGACTGTTAGAAAGGCACAGCAGTGGCGCCTCCAAAAACAATTCTAGGGGTGGCCAGTGGGGGCCACAGCAAATCTTGGGGTGGCATACCAAACAAAAATCCGCAACCAAATTAAATACTATCGATTCTGATAAATCTATATCCATGTAACATGATGTATACAGATATACTTTGATCTCTTGACTGTTAATGGCAGAACTCAAACAAGCTTTTACATGTGTCTGTATACAGCATTTCATAGTAGCTAAGTAGTAGTACCATTTAAATAACTTTCCTTTTAATTGAAAATTACTATAGTTTAATTTCAACGATTAAATGAACAATAATACGATTCACGATACAGTAAAATATATTTTCAATGAGCTGCATACAAATTATGATTGAAAATAGTTAAAAATTAAGTTGTAGCCCTTTTATCAGAGCTGCCACTAAAATAGTAGCCAACCTATGTCCTATGGAAGCTGCAATGGCAGCACCGCAGTATATTGCAACAAAATCGTTTTCACATCACAAACTCTAGTGAAATTCACTAAAGCATTCACCAAGTGTATTGTAAAAAATCTAGCCTACATTATATATTAAATTATACATAGTATGCTTAATAAAAAATTACTTAGGGGTGGCTACTGAGATGGCCACCACATGGTGGCGCCATTGAGTAACAGGCAGGTTTATTTTAGCTGCAATATCCTTATTATGCCACGACAGTTTCCTTAAAAACCGTAAGCAAGAAGTTAAGAGAGCTAAAATATATCTTACCTTCCATAAATGGATGAACGGACATTTTCTCTTTGACAGTTAGGGTTAGGATGGTCTCCAGGCAACGTCGAACCACCGCGCGCTGCGGGCACGAGACCGGCCGTTAGTTCAAACGGGTGTCGGACTGTTAGAAAGTGACAGCAGGTTTATTTTAGCTGCGATAT
>JAQMCX010000523.1:0-10000 GCA_029814765.1 Acanthurus leucopareius | reverse complement strand
CGCTCGTCGGCTCCGTGTCTGATACTTTGCCCACAAAGCTCTTTGAGTCACAGCAGCTCAGACAGGATGCAGCAGCGCCCCCTGCTGACCGCATCACCCACTACCTCATGTCTCTGGGTCAGCTGGAGCCCGCGGCTGCAGAGCGAGAACCGAACACTCAGAACCAGAGACTGACCTCCGTCCAGCTGGAAGACGCCTCATCACATCCAGATGTGCGACCTCAGCAAGGTGACAAACCCTCAGAGACTCCAGCCTGTCACCAGAACCTCCACCTGGACCAACCACATTGTTCAGACAAGGTGAAGTCATGTGGACAACAGCTGGAGCGTGGGCGGCTCCTGAACTCCATGCTGTCCCAGTGCGACGTGGAGTCCGTGTGGTCCGAGTGGAGCTCGCGGTCGTTCTCCACCTTTAACACCAGAGACGAGGCGGCGTTCAGAGACGGCCTGTCAGCTCTGGACGCCAGCATAGCCAGTCTGCAGAAGACCATCCAGCTGGATCTGAGGAGGTGATCACATTCAGCCTCATCTTACAGCATCTGCGTGTTTTCATGAAATGTGCAGTGATGCTTCTGCTTTTGTGAGTGAAACTTTACCTTTTTGATGATTGAGTGATATTTTAGATTGGAAATAAAGTATTTTAACACTAAACCTGTTTTGGGTGTTCGGACACATGAAGCAGTGAACTTAGTTCGGTTTCAAAACAAAAGCTCAGCTGGGATGGAAATCATTCTTTGTTTGGTTCCAACAGAAAAACTCTTGGCTGAAGTGCAGATGTGCCGGACGAAGGAAACTAAAAGTGATTAAACTCGAGTTCTTGGTGTGAATCAGTTACATGATGCGAAAGTTCTGGTTGAAACATTTTCTCACTTCCCTCTGCTGGTTTTATACTGCATAGTTTCTATTAGTGTTTTATATTTAGTATATTTAGTTTATATATTAAGAACATTATTAATACTGTGTAGTTCAGTTGAGTGGAGTGTTTTATCTGTAATATTTCTTATTTATATAACACATGAACACATGAACACACCAGTGTGTGCTGTCTGTGTGTTGGACAGTTTAATGAGCCTCAGGTTGTATCTGATGGCCATCTGTGTGTGTGTGTGTGTGCGAGTGTGTACATCCTGATGAAATGATGATTTGTGTTGTTAAAGCACTTCTAAAATGACCAGATGAGTTTTCTCTCTCTGTCCATCACCACACACACACACACCCACACCCACGCGCACCCACGCGCGCGCACACACAGAACTACAAAATCACTTGGTACAACTTTTTATGAAACTGCAAAACTTGTTTTAATAATGAAAGAAGCACAACAGGAGTATAAAAGTCGTGAGGAGCAGCAGAGTCGGGTTGTTGTCGTCAGCTTTTGGCACGTGATGCTAATTCCCATCCAGCTGACGTGTGTTTACAAAAAGAGGCAGCATGTCCTCAGCACGCTGTTCGTATGTTACAGTGGTGTTATTAAAGGAAACAGTTTGCTCTGTAAAATTACAGTTCAGCTCTCAACAAACACTCATCTGCTCTAAAACATAAATAACCAATGACTTCAAACTGAAGGCAACACAGAAACACAATCCCAGGACAGAAAATCTTTGGTAGATCGAGGCTAACGAGGCTAACGAGGCTAACGAGGCTGACGAGGCGTCTCGAGTGTCAGTGCAGTTGCTCCTCCCTGCTGACGGACGGCAGGTCGGCCACATTCAGAGAGAACGGCCTCCACCAACACACACCTCAACTACACACACAACAACACAACATGCAGCCTGAAAGCCCTTAATAGTGCAAACCAGCCAGCAAGAACAGTGGACAGACAGACAGACAGACAGGCAGACAGACAGACAGACAGACAGGCTGCTGCTGTAGATACAGAAACACGAAGCAGGAGATAATGTGTGTAAATAATGTGTGTAAATAATGTGTGTGTGTGTGTGTTGAGCTCAGTGTCGATGTGTGGAGATAAAAAGTTAACAGAAAGTTCAGGAAAGTAATAAAGCAAAGAACACCGGCTCGACAGACGTTGTTACAGCTGGAAAAAGGCTTTTTAACGACGCAGCGTGAGCAGCTGCAAACAGCTGTAAAACATCTGTTTGAATGTGATTCTCTCTTCAGCAGAGTCACCTGGAGGAAACAACGCAGCTTCTGACTCCGGCTGCATCACATTTCCATTTAAAACACTTACATCTGAAATGTGTTTACACTAAAAAAAAGAACAGAAAGACTAAAGAGGTTGTGAGTGAATGTTCGCTGCTGTCGCACAGAGAAGCTGCGGAGCTGCTGAGTTGAATCTGTGACGACGTGCAGTTAGTTTGTGGTGTGAAACTGGCAGACTGAAGCAGAAACGTCAGACTGTTTCTTAAAGCAGATAAAGAGAAAACAAATCAGAGTGGATCCCTCAGGTCTCCGGGAGGCGTGAAGCCGGCCCCCCCTCTATGAGCCGTGGTAGAGGTGGATGGTGCTGGCCATCGGCGCCTTGCACTTGTGCTCAACCTGGACGCTCCTGCCGTCGCTCAGCTCCTCCGCCGTGTCTCCGAAGCCATGGAAGTGTCCGTACTGCAGGAAGTCCACGCAGTCCGCTCCCATCAGCCCCCACCAGGCCGGCCGGTGGGACACGCAGCTGCTGGGACTGCCGGTCAGGTGCAGTGAGCCGCACATGTCGGCAGAGGACCGCTGGACGGACGCGGCTGCCTGCTGATTGGCTGAGGGGGGCGGCAGTGAGGAGAGGCCTTTGGGTGGCTCACGGTTGTCCTGGTCTTCGCCGGGCAGCGTGTGGTGATGCCCGTTGGTGTTGGTTTTAGTGTCATCTGCGTTTGAAAACCCAGTTTGAGGGTGAAACTCTTCAAAAGCAAATCGAGTCACATTTTATGTTTGTGATCACGTGACAAACTCAGTTTATCAGCAGAAAAGGTGAGTCTCACCTGAGCTGAGCTGCTGCGGAGGCTCCGTGTTCATGCTCTCCAGATCCTCAGCTTCACTGCTCTGCATCTGCACCAGCACATCTGCAGCAGGACACACAGGTACACACACAGGTACACACACAGTTACACACACAGTTACACACTGAGTTACACACTGAGTCACACACTGAGTCACACACTGAGTCACACACAGGTACACACACAGGTACACACACAGAGTCACACACAGGTACACACACAGGTACACACAGAGTCACACACTGAGATACACAGAGAGTCACACAGAGAGTCACACACTGAGCTACACACTGAGTCACACACAGAGTCACACACAGAGTTACACACTGAGATACACACTGAGATACACACAGAGTTACACACTGAGTTACACTGAGTGTCACTGAGTCACACACTGAGTCACACACTGAGTCACACACTGAGTCACACACTGAGCTGAACAGAATCCCATCATGCATCTCTCCACTGCTCCTGACTTGTGTTCAGTCTTGTTTTATAATGTACCTGCAGTCTTTGGTGGAGCTGCATCAGACTGACTTTAGATAAATGCAAAGTGAAAAACCTGTGAACTTTGTATCACGTTTGTTTGATGGAGGTCAGAGGAAGGTTGAACTGTGTTTTTTTGATCCTGCAGAGCTGTGAGTCTTTGTAAAAACACTGTCTGACCCTAAAATGCTGACAAAACACACACACAAGAAAGGTCTTACTGTGCGCTCTCCTGGCCCTCTTCATGTGACCGGCGTCCACGGCCGTCAGCAGCCTCTTCCTGCTCAGCAGGTCCTGACCACAGGAGACAGCGTTTCCATTGTGCACGCCGTTCACATGGACTCCACCGAGCTGCAGCAGGTGCTTCTGGGTTTTGGACATGAAGAGGAAACAGTCATGGAAGCCGTGAGCGTGGGCCAGGTCTGCTGCCGTCTGCCCACCTGCATTCCTTAAACTGAACCAGAAGAGGGCAGCGTGAGACGATCTGCTTCCTGTCAGCCGTCACAGCATCTCTGCCAGTCTGACTGTCCTGCTCTCATCACTGACTGACCGACTGACTGAAGGCTCACCCTGGTTGAACACAGCCTACAGTAAGATGGTTTATACTGCAGGGAGAGATCATCATGACTCCGACAGGTTTCATTAACGCCATCAGCAGAGACAGCAGACATCACATCAGCATTTCCTGTTACCGTGCCAACAACCTCCCCCTGCAACACTGATTTCACTAAACAAATAAACCCTACAGGTTGGCTCGTAGAAAAAATCATTCAAAACTGGATTTAAAGCTAACGACAGATTTATTCTGTTTTCAAAACATAAACACTAAACTACATTTCAGATTTATCTTTCAAAAACACGTCCTGACTGACGCGTTCGTTAGAAAAAACTTCTCTGCCTCTTTTACATGAAACACGTCTGCTCACTAAACTCTGAAACAAACAGATTCACAAAGTATTCAGTTCCCTCAAAACCAGACAAAAGCCGATAACGACACTTTAGGATTAAAACCCTTTTTCTTAAATATGTTGTTGCATATCAGCTGACACACACACACACACACACACACACACATTCACATGTGTGTGTGTGTGACTGACGGTCTGAGTCTGTGATGTGTGTTTTTTAAAAAAAACTCAGAGCAGAAAAGAAATAACTCGCTCTGAAGTGATGTTCAGTTTCTCTAAACAAACCTCTGATGAGTTACGAGTGTGACGTACCGACCCGTTCTCCAGAACCGATCCATAAATCTCCACTTCTTAGTGTGTGTGTGTGAGAGTGTGTGTGTGTGTGTGTGAGTGTGTGTGTGAGTGTGTGTCTCCATAAAAGGACGTTTCCCTCTGACTGAAGAGTTGAAACTGGACTCTTATCAGCTGACATCATTGCTGTGGTTTGTGTGTAGCGAGCTAATATCGACCAATTGATCGACCCAGGAAATGTATTGATCTGCATGAGACACGCTGACTCTAACAGTGTGTTCAGAGTGTGATCTGTTAAAGCAGGAGGTGCTGGAGACCAGTATGAATGTAAAACAGCATCAAGGGTTTTATTTAAAGGTGATGAATTCAAAAGTCTCAAACATCATCAAACGTGTCTGTGTGGTGTTGAGAAGCTTCACTGTCAGAGTTCAGAGTTCACACAGTCTCTGTCATCTCCATCTAAGTTCTGAGCTTTCTTCTTCGTTTGGGTTCAGTTTTCAGCTGAGCAGATAAATCAACTTCAGGTCTGCTCACTGGCCTTTTCTGAGCCTTTGATCAGTCGTCATGGAAACGGCTCAGCCATGATCATTGACAACCACATGGTCAGTCAGGCAAAGATCACGGCTGATCTGAAGCTGATCTGAATCAGAGATCTGAAGCTGCTCTGCTCCCTGAGGAACCCTGAGATGCAGACTGAAGCTCAGAAAAGGCCAGAACATGGACTCCTGAGAACTCGTTGTTCTGCTTTCTGTGTGTTTGTATGTTTTATCAGAGGAACAAACGCTGACGTCGCTCATCCGAACATGATCTTCACATCATGAGAGAAGCCTGAGTCTCAAGCAGAGACTCTGCTGACTGAGCAGATCTGTAGAAACTCTGTATCAATGGTAACAAAGTTAAACCAGAGTTTGTTTTTTCAAGCGTTTCATGCTCATATTCTTCTCAAGTGTCATTGTTCCTCTGCCTCTTTCCCTCCTCTGAGTGAAATAAAGCTTCAGCTGAGTCTGAGCTGTCGTTTCTGCAGCAGCTCCTGGATGCTGCGCAGAAAGTTCAGTCTATTAGCAGTTTTTAAATCAGTGAACTGTAAGCTAAGCATGCAAGTCTAGACTTGACTATGACAATCAGTGCTTTCTTAGCATCACTGCAGGAAATACCTCGCCAGTCTGAACAACTGTAAGATGCTCGCTGATGCACATGTGGCAGATTCTGCAGTGCCTATCTGGATTGCTCCCTCTTTCTGCCATTACTCAAGAAAATCGAGTTCAATTTCAATGGCTGCAAAACATCAGAACGAGCAGGGGGTCTCATGGTCATATCGAGTCAAAGTGTAACATAATGTCAGAAACAATTAAAGTCACATTAAAAGTAACAAGTTCAACAAGTTTCTGCGGGTCTGGACCGTTCGCTCCCTCCTCACTGTGAGATTCCCCGCAGCCGAAAAGCTCATGATGTCTGTTTACTGCAACTTGTTTCATGTCCAAATCGACCGCAGCTCTTTATGTTTCTGTTAAAGTTTCATCGGGTCTGAAAATATAATAACAAATGCTGCCAATTGCAATTGTATCTTTAATTTCAATATAATTAAACATTTACTTGGTGGTTTTGATTCCAAAAGAAAACGTCCAGCATTTTTTAAATTCATTCCCACTTTAAACATCTTGTTTTCTCGTTTTAAATACCAGAAATCACTTTCAATAATAGAACATTAACTTATTAACTCATTTGTAAAAATTCTGAGAAATAATTCATCCCATAGTCATTCTCTCATTTTTATGATATAATGCAAAAACTTAGATATTTGTTTATTTACACACTAATAGATTTCTAACATCTATTTGAATTTAAGATTATTTTGACACATTTCCATGTTCGTCGTTGTGCCACGAGTGAACAGAAACATGAGCTTTTCTGCTCGTGCACGGCGTCAAAACTCTCATGAACTCTTACTGTCACAGCACAAACGACAGCAGGCTGTTAAAGAAAATACAACAAACACAAAAAACATCAGTTTTTATCTCTTTTAAACCAGCTGACTTGGAGGAGAGCAGCTGAGGAAACATCTGGAATATTTCTGGAATATTATGAGGGAGGAGATTGTGTAAAGTGCAAAGTCAGATTCATATCAGATGCAACAAGCTCTTACTTTCATCTGCACCTGCTCTCATTTTGCGTCAGACTGAAGTGTCTATTTTGAGGCGTTTCACACTGTGTGATGAGCAGCTACTGCAGCCTTATAACACATAAACAGGCAGAGACGTCGTCTGTTCTGCTCTCAGGAGGAAACAGAACAAGTGTTGGCCGACTGCTGCCACTGACTCTGACATTCAATAATAAAATGGCTGAAGGACTGAGGAGACAGGTTACTCTCTCCTGTAATGTGTGACAACGTTTTGGATCATTTTCCGTCAGTGTTTGAACACTTTCAGACTTGTTCCCTCCCAAACAGCTGATGTGACATTATTGATACACTGAGAGTCAATAACAACAGAAGATACACCTCAGCAGCAGAGGATAAATATCAGCACTTAGAGGAAGTTTAGAGCCACACGGCGCCGATGGCGGATTGTTGTTGAGTTCTTATTCATTTCAAGCGGCTGGATTTGGCCTAAAAGACTCAAAGAGGACTTGAGGGAGACGTGTAGCTGCTGCGTTGCTGCAGAGCTCAGACTGCTGGATACTCACTGTGCTTTGGCCCCTGCTATCAACAGGACCTGGATACAGTCCAAGCTACCTGAGCGAGCGGCCTTGTGGATGGGAGCCTCGCCGACAGAGTCCTGAACACACGACAGGTAAGAAAAGGCTGAAACAAACACAACAGGAGCATCTGAACACGTGAAGCACGCTGCACTCAGAGCAGAAAACAAGACAAAGGACGGGGTGAAGCAGGAGTCGCTCCGCCATGACGGGAACAGAATATGTCTCTTTGTAATCCCTGTTGAGGGATTGGGATTGGGATTGGGATGAGACCGGAGTGAAACGCTCCTCCACGTCACTCTTGAGTTTGGAGACTGACCTGCCTGTTGACGTCGGCTCCGGCCTGGATCAGCCACAGCACACAGTGAGGACGTCCTCCGAACGCAGCAGTGTGTGTTGGCGTCTGGTTGAAGTGGCTGGTGGCCATGTTCACCTCACAACCCACCTGCACCAGGTGCACCACGCACTCCAGCTGTGGAGACACCAAACACAAGAAGACTATGAGAAACATCTGTCAGCAAACAAAAACCCTGTGAATCATCACACATGAGGAGCAGAGCTCACTTCAGGAAAGTGTTACAGGAAACAGACGGGAGCGTCTTTGAATCCACTGGTTCACCTTCAGGGTGATAAATCTCCTCTAACTCGTCCGGATCTCAGTGATCCTGTTTGCGGACCCAGAGGCCGAAACATGCCGGGGCTTGATTTTTGATTATGTTTGATAAAAGATTCAAGGCAGCTCGGGACAAAACTTTATTCTCTTTAAAACTCTTTAATATGGGAAAGACTCAGTAAGTTTCTCTGAAATACTTTACAGTGTTTATATTAAAACGTGTATTTGTCCGTAACCGCGAACGCATCATAACAATCATTCTCATCTCTCATCCACGTGAATCACGAAGCTCCTGTTTCCTGTTTTCCTCGAGTTTGGGCGCCTGAACGCTGATTGGCTGCTCTGGAGCCAATGGGAAAGCTGCAAACTGTGACTTGAATTTTTTCCCCACCAACTTTATTGTTCGGTGCTGAGCGACACACCGGTAAGTGTCCGGTAACGCAGAGTACGACACCTTCAATCACAGACCCAGAGAGACAGAAACCGACTGACGGATCCCGTTTCCACCGAACACGGATCCGATAAACCGGGTCAGACTTGTTGCGCGCGCACACCGCCATGATGGCTGAAAGTTTGCTCGGAATCAGAGCAGAGCCGACTGAAGTTTCCCGGTTAACCGGAGTATTTTACGGTCACTCCGCGTAAAGTGAGATCTGTGTCACTACAACACGCGCACAGCATCCCTGACCCCCCCACCTGAGCGCAGACCGGTTCAGGTGTGTCTGCGCTGCCCCCCACGGCTGAGCCTCCCGGACCACCTGCCGGCTCTAATCCCCACCTGTCCGTGGTGAGCCGCCCAGTGGAGGGGGCTCCATCCGCGGCTCGGGTCCTCCGCCGTCAGATGAGCCCGGCCGGGGGGCTGCTGCAGGAGCGGGACCAGGGCAGCGACGTCTCCATCCCGACACGCTCGGTGGACGGGGAACCGGCTGCCAAGCGCATCATCGCCGGACACGGCGGGCTCCTGGCTCGCCGACATGAGTGAGCTGTGAAAATGGCAGACGGTAACGCTCCTCTCCGGTTCCCGGTTCAACGGAGGAGATCCAGGTTCAAACACAAAGGAAGAGAGGATCGGCTCAGGCTCCTCTGCTCGGCGGGAGAGGCGCAAAACCCGGACCGGAGCGGAGCGCGGAGGCGGGGCCGGCAGCATCCTGAGCACACCAAGGCGTTCCGCTCTGTGACAGCTCCGGGGAAACACCGGACGGGACCGGCACCCGCCGCTGCGCCCCCTGGCGGACGGAGGGAAACATTTATCACATTAAACAGAACGACTCTCGGCTTTTCTTCTGCGTTTAACGTGTTTTAGTTATTTGTTTTAAATTTACAACTTTGAGAAACAAAAAGAAACTTAACAACTTTCTGGTTTCTGTCAGCGGGAACTTCTTAAACTGCGGAGCGGAAACAGAAGAAAGATGTCGGCGTCATTAGGCGGGAAACCAGCGGCTCCGAGCCACCGAGGGAAGGGACAGGTGAAGACACAGGTGAAGACACAGGTGAAGACACAGGTGAAGACACAGGTGAAGACACAGGTGAAGGTGAAGACAGACATTTATCTTTTACTCATGAACATGCAGCTTCAGGTGTTCGTCCGGTGTGAAAATGTGTTAACTCGTTCAGTTTCCACCTTTGAGAGTGTTTGTGAAAGCTAGCATGAGACGCTACAACCACAAACATGAAAACACCTCCAGGTAAACAAGGAACATTACGGCCAAACAAAGGTGATTCTTACCTGAGTGAGACAGTCACCTGAACACAAAACAACCGGCGTGTTTTTAATGTTGTTTTTAAGGGACTGAGAGCAGAAGGAAGTCAGAATCACACACTGTTTGCTATTAGCACATTAGCACGTTAGCACAGGCTAATTTGAGCCTGTTAGCTGAGATGCTAACTCCATGTTTTTATTAAAGTAACGGAGTTTACCTCATTCAGGAACCGTTCAGTGTGTCATGAAACGTGAAACGTGTGTGTGTGTGTGTGTGTGTGTGTGTGTGTGTGTGGGGGTGGGGGGGGGGGGGGATGTATAAATAAAAAATTATTTATTGTTTTTTGGCCACAGAGACAAAAAAACAA
>JAQMCX010000522.1:0-11051 GCA_029814765.1 Acanthurus leucopareius | reverse complement strand
GTATGTCTGAATGCAAATGCCCCATCCTGTCTTTTGTTTCTTGTTGATTCCCTTAACCTGATTAAGTATATGCCCCTCCCTGCATATGTTCCTTGTGTCTCCCTTTTGTTATCCATTTTGTTTAGCATTACCTGCTTCTCTGTATATAAACGCTTGTAAGTCATTTGCTTGGGTTGAGGGGCATCGGACAGCCAGGCACAGCACCTCATCAGGTGTCACAATGAGGGACTTGATGGCAGGCTCAACAGCAAGCATCCGCTCCAGGCCTGCCCTTGCTTAATCATGCATGCTAGGGCCTGGCCATCTGCCAAAAGATGTGAGAGAGCACCAGTATCCTTCAAACAGGCATGTGACTCCCTTAGGTATTCCTCTGAGGGCGGAACAGCAAAAGCGGTCGGGGCCCACCTGCACCCGAAGACGGTGCCCTCAGGGGCAAATGCATGGAGTTATCCCTCGTGTCACTTAGCAAGCCTTGAGCTGAGGAAAAGGAGCAAGGCTCTCAGGTCGGAGAAGCCCAATCACCCTCATCATCCTGGAAGTGAGAGGCCGAAGCTGCCAGAGAGAGGACATCATCCTCCGGAACCAGCACAGGCATGGATGGAGTCCTCTGAGGAAGCATCGGGGTGGCCAGCCTGAAAAAGGGACCTCATCTAAGCCAACTCAGCAGATAGCTGATCCAACTCTAAGGAAAGCCTGTGTCCCAATTTTGCCTTCTTCCTGGAGAGGACAGTTTCAGCTCGCCCAGATGTTTTGAATGCCTAGGCTGGGCTGATGACAGCCATCCTGGGGACAAAAAGTCACTCTCACCTACTGAGGACACTTGCGCCAGTCTAGCAGCACTCAGTGCCTGACACATGAAGCTGCAGTTCATACATGGATTAGCAGACAGCCCTTCCCTCAGGTGATCAGGACCGAGGTAGCCCAGGCAGAGGTCATGGCCATTGTCAACTGTGTGCACTGCCCCAGTCAATCAAGCGCAGGTACCACAGCTAAGTACCACAGCTCTCCTACAAGTTAACCAAACTATCACCTTCAACACCATAGCCGGGGAAGGAGGGTGCGTATGCCGCCCAAACCAGCACAGGTGGAGGTACAAAAACAAAAAAAAATTTAAAAAGTACCAGTTAGCTCAGACGCGAACGCCACCGGTAACCAGACCAATAATACAGTAAGTAGGTGGCATGCCACCCCCACCAGCAGAGTTTTAGATGTGCTAAAACGAATAAACAAGACCAATAGAACTATAATAACCAAAATACCTTCAAGGTATCTGTTAACTTGACTTCGACAAACACAGACACAAACTCAATATAACATTCAATCACACAACAATGCTGGGGGAGGGGAGTGAGAATGCTGCCTACACCAGCCAGATCTCAACTAGCTAAAGCACAGACTGCCTACTTTATGCCTGGAAAGGGGAATGAAGCAAACAAAAATCAAAAAGGGTGTCACAGCACTATGTGAAGAATCCAACAAACCAAGGAAGGACAGCCGTTGCAGCCTTCCAAGGCCGGAATTTTCCTGCTCCGACCGACACAGTTATAATGCGTCAAGTGACAGTGTCCCAGCAGACGTTTTTTCAGAACTAGATGTCAGAGATTACTGCCTCTTTACTATGTAATGCAAACTGCACGCAAGAAGAAAAGAGGAACAGAACCTATAATGACAGCCTAAGACATAGCCTCATATGGGTCATCAAAGGTTCACAGGTGACGTTGTTGGCATACAACTGTGTGCGTGTGCAAAGAAAATATTCGGTTCTTTCAGCACCACCCTCTGGCAGTCAACAGGGATGAAATAGAACTATTAATCCGCATATGTTATCTTTTGATGTTACCTTTTGGCTCCCAGGAGTTCCTCCATCTTGTTTCACTGCAAGACACATGGCAAAATATGTTACTGTCACACAAATCATCAACACAAAAAAGCATATTGGTTGTTGCAGGCTTTGTATCATTTTAAGCAAAAATGATTACTACAGCTCAGATTTTAAAATACATGCATTTAGTACTGCAGGAAGTTTGGTTCAAAGGCCAGTTTTAAGAAAAGGGCCATCTGTCCAATGATGAGGTACTTCTTTAAAAGAAAGTAAGTACTACTATAATTTTTACCCCTTACTTTCATCAGTAGGATCTTTTTAGTAAGAGTTGAACAAAGTAAGAAATAAACCTTTAATACTTCAACATTTTAAGGAAAATTTAAGTTGAAAATTTAGGGGTGTTTTGTTCAATTGATTTGAACACAATTTGGACGTAGATAGAAATCTTAACTTCACAACATACAACATCGCAGAGAATTGCCCCACATCGCATCACATCACATCAAAAACATGGGCATGGTTCATGCAGGACCAAGGATACGAAGGCTCTGCAGCAGGTGATGAAAACTGCACAGAAAACCATTGGTGCACATCTATTTAGCATCAGGGACAGTGAGATGTCTCCACAGAGCCTAGAGGATACTGAAAGACAATAGACAATAACAAACAGTATCCCATTTTTAATTATTCTGATTCACTCAAAGACTTGAGGTAAACTAGTGACCATCACATCAGTCCCAATAGCAGTGTGTATGGTGCAATGAAAAGCATGGCATTAAAGAAGGGAGTTTGGCAAAATAGGTGAACTGTCCCAAACTTAACATGGTATTTTCCCTTGATGAAATCAGGTAATATTCAAAAACACATACACGCAGACTGGTCATACGATCTAAAAATAATAGCTAGACTACTGAAGATAGTTACACATACTGAAATAATATGGGACAGTTTGTCTGCGCTGCCTAACTCCTAGCTGGCATGTCGTGTTTTCCATTGCACCGTACAAAACTAACAGTTAGATCACAACAAAGGAAGGTCTCAGGTTAATTGCATTTATGAGCGAATATATGATCCTACACTTTACCCCAACATAACCAACATTAGTGTAAGATTATTCAATTTTGACTCATTTAACAATTTTAGTCATATTGAACTGGGGTGTACTCTATTTCATTGTGCTGTAATTTTTATTTCAAATCCTTCGCATTATGCTGTCCTAACATTGTTTTACTGCGATGTGACTTCCTTGACAATCAGGCACTGCTTTCATTTATGAAAGTGCTGTTTAAGATGAAAAAAAGTTTATCTTGTGTTAGTTCTGCTCTCCCAGGCCAATCATCAACGGTAAAGTAAACTTTAAAAAAAATACACACCATCCAGGGAAAGGAAACCACTGCACCAAAACCTCAGCACAGCCCTCAGTGAAGACAGAAAGACATAAGGTGAAAACTGAATCAATTTGTCTTCCAAAACATGGCAAAACAGGTAGACTAATGTATTATTCATTTGCAAGTTAACCTCAAGTCCAAGTGAAGTCAAACAATTATGTAAACAGAGGAGGCATATTAAAACAGTTCTTCAATTACAATATTAAAAAGGGGATGTTTGGGATTTATTGTTGACAGAGTACTTTTAATGGCATGGTCATTGATTAAAATTTGCCTTCAAAACTTAATTTATAAATTAAAAATAAACTTGATATAAATGGCTGAAATTTGCATCATAAAGCAGCAAATGACTGCCTAAACCTTAAATTAATATCTAAAAACATTCAGTACATTAAGTAATATGTTTACAGACATTTAAATCACACCATAGTACTATGGTTATGAGTGTTGCCATGTCATTCTTGTTTGTGCAGTCTGACAGACTAACTGAAAACCTACTTTTAAACAAAGCACAATAAATGAGACCTCTTTCCATTGAGAAAACTGAAGAGGTATCTTTATTATGTTTATTTCAGTCATTTCAAAGCCTCTGAAACCAACCTTCCAGATTCTTTCCCTCAGTATTTTTTGTGGGCAGCAGTGGTTGATTCTTTTTTTAATGAATGGGACAGTCTAAAATGAATAACAAGATTATAATTTGTAGGTAGAACAGACATCTTCAAAACAATAAGGGTCATGGTTAAAGAAACTATTCAAAATTTAAGAGACACTTCCTATAATCAGTTTATAGTAAAAAACTGAACAGGACCATTTTTCATTGATGTTATGAAAGTATGACATGAAGTGACATACCCACAACACATCACAATTGTATGTTTTGTCCCATGGTTAAAGGTACTGCTTACACCTTTTGAATATTTTACCTAAACAATACTCATATGCCAATGTTAAAGCAAGTTACTGGTGGGCAAATCAGCGGCTCAAAAACAGTCACATTACAGAGGGATATTTCATTGGTAAGTACAAGCACAAAGGTGGACACAGCCTTTAAAAATTGTTTATAGGTAGATTAGGATGTCAGTATAAAGCTTTTAAAAAAAGGAAAAATCCTAATTATGCAGTACCTTCAATTCCTTTCATTACTGTGTTGATCATACTACTAATTAAACATACAAAGGAGTAAAGCACAGTGTAATTTTTACCCAAGTGTTATTAACACCAATGAGGCAGGCTCCGTTCATTCAGCTTAACTGTAAACTTCTGTAATGCAACACTGTCAGTGACCCAAGGGTCACAATTGTGAGGGGACCTCCTGCCACTATACAGCATATAGTCAGCTTTGTGCATTGTAAATGAAACAGCCAACAGTTTTAAAAACTTAGGTAAAAATGCATGCACAATACTTGCAGAAGGATGACAGCAAGAGTACACTGCCATGGGAAAAATATTACTGCAGTATGGAAAGGAAGTAACTTCCTCCATAGCGCTTAAATAGGATGTGAGTCACTGAAGTATGCATGGTTGCAGGTAAACAGCAATACCAGTGGAATATTATTTTTCATTTACCAAGTAAAAGCTTGGTTAGAATATTGTCTTTTTCAGAATAAAGGCAAAAAACATAATGGTATGTACATGTAAATGTATTCATTGTTTCTTGACAGAGATGTTGTTCTAGAACTCTTAAAATAAAAATCTTAGGAGCAACTCAAACTTAATTCCAGTCACGTGCTTTGTCTTTGGGTCTGTTCCTGGACAGCCTTTTATTCGTTATCTGTCAGCACCAATGAAAGTGATATTACCACTATGGAATAAAACAAGACCAAATATTCAATTGTGATGACAAATAGACTAATTGATAACCAGCTCCGAGTTCCTTTTAAGCCACACTGTTCATATGTTTATAACAAGTTTTTTAACTCAAAGTGAGAAATGATGCTCTGTGATGTGCAACTGTTTACTGTTATGTAAGTTTGATTTGCTTTTATTAAGGTCTATAAATAAAATTTAAAAATTGTTTAAAAAAACAATAAATTCAAAGTACTTATGAGACCAGCATTTGATTCTTTTTTACCTAGGACAAATAAGTTAAAGCCAAAGAACTTGGGTAACATAGACACATTTCTGAGTATATATGTAAAACACAAGATGAAAACCTAAAGCTTTTGAAGTAGTAAAAGTTTAAGTGTGAAACTAGGGATTTGTCAGCAGGATTACATTGCTATTGTTATTAAAAAAAATATTGAAAATGTTTCCATGGAACTTGGATAAAGGCTTGGTCTCAGCCAAGAAAAAAAAACCCATTAACTTCTGGTGCAGATCAGATTTTTTTTTAAAGCATTTATTAAATTATCAGATAATGCACGGATCTTGGTGAAAAGAAAATTCAGTAATTGTCTTTCACAGTAAAACAAGTATTAATGTTGAAGACATTCAAAATGGCGCCTCTGTATTCGGCCGGCCGTCTCCCTCTGCTAAGTGTGTTGCTGACTTTTCTTGTGTCTGCTGTCTGTTATTCGGAGTGTGTCACCGCTGCAGGTGTATGACGGCCTGACACTTCTTAACATTCATGATTCTTTGGAAAAACGGCCAATTTGCGGCACTGATGGACATTCAAAGACGCCTCCACCGTTCCTGGCGTCCACACCCCCACATCTACGGCGTCTTTCCTGCTGGCTGCCTCGCAACAGTCGCCGCAGAAGACGCGGAAAGCGAGGGGGAGTCCTCATTAAACTGAAATCTTACCTGGCTTCTTCCTTTCACGATCCCTGTCGTTTACTAGCCAGATCCTCCACTGACTACAGGGGCTACGATCTGCGGAGTTCCAAGGATGACAGATATCGGTGGCTTCCATATGTTCTCCGGGACACCGGGGTGCCGCTCCTGTGTTGTCGGCTAGTGCGGACCTCCCAGCGCGGCTGTGTGCCAGGGAATCTCCGCTCGCTCACCCGCTTCTCTCAGCAGACTGGCCGATGCTCAGTTCTTAGGGCGCAGATTAATACCAGATCTCTCACAAATACTATATTTATTTTGAATGACTTCTTCACTGTAGTGGCTATCTCAGTTCTCTGTGTTCTTTAGTTCTTAATATTATCAACATCTTTCTTACCGTTATCATAACCACTTCATGAAATAAGGGACGGGAGGGTGTCTTACGCGTTGAGTGAACATAGCTCTAAAACAACGGTAAAACTACTGTGTTGCTCCGCCGTCCGCTCGTTTATTTTACACTTCTTCATGACACTCTTCTTCTACGCCCAAAAAACAAGCGTACGGAAGCCTCACAGGATAACACCAAAAGTCAAACACATTAATACTCTCCTACCAGAACCATTTAAAGGAATACATGAATGAGTTCCATTACAACATTTCACCAACAGAAATTATTGTTCAAATCAAATCATACTTATTTCTGGAAAATGGCGCTTACAAGAGGGATAGATTCGGTGGATGAGTTTAAGGGTTACTTCTTTGGTTTTATTTGTGATGAAATATTTACAAGGGAGGGACCATATGTTTTTCCAAATCAGGTTTGTGAATGTATTGTTCCAGTATGATACGGCATTGGGGGTACTGGTGATTTCTTTTTGGAATAGTGCACGTACAGTACGGTTATTGTTCTTTTTCACTGAGAAGCAGATTCGACCGACTTCTGTCTGCACAGGCTCCAGAGGTAATGGGTCAGTTTCAGGTAATGTGAAATTTTTAAACAGCATAAATACACCAGAGGGTATTGCATCAAAAACTATTGTGTATTCTTTCGGAGGAATAGGCAATGTATATTTATTTAAGAATTCTGAGTATGATAACAAGGTACCATTTGGTCCGAGAAGCTGACTGACTAAAGTTATGCCATGGGTGAACCAGTTCTCTATAAAAAGTGATCTGTGTTTGTACAGTATGTCCCTGTTGTTCCAAATATAATATCTATGGGGGGTGAAGTTATGTTTATAAACCAAAGACCAGGAAAGAAGTATCTGTTTATAAAAGTTGGCCAGTTTTGTGGGGAGTTTTTCAATGTTGTAGGAGCAGAGTAACACAAAATTAAGGCCACCAACTTTGGAAAATATGTAGTTGGGAATGAAGTTCCAGATTGATGTTGGGTTTCTAATGAATTGTCTGATCCACTTGATTTTGAATGTATTATTCAGGGTGGAAAAGTCAAGAAAGTTAAATGCTCCCTTTTCATGGGAATTCATTAAAGTTGATTTTTTAATATAATGAATTTTGTTTTTCCACACAAAGTTATATAAAATTTTGTCAATAGCTGCAATGGTCTGTTTATTTACATCCAAGGGTATTGCTGTATAGGTGAGCCGAGATCTGCTTTGGGTAAAAGAATTCTGCCCTGAAGGGACAGATCTCTCTGGAGCCAAGAGTTGAATTTTTTCTGTGTTTTTTCTATGATGTGGTTAAAGTTCATAGGGCACCTGTTACTTGTGTTTTTGTTGATGGTGATTCCCAAATAGGTGACAGACTCTTACAAGTATGTTGGAGATGGATGTACTATTACAGTTTTTGAGTGGGAGCAGTTCACACTTACTAAGATTCAAGAGAAGTCCGGATGCTCTGGAAAAAACTGAAATTCGATTAACAGCAACCGAAATTTGCGAGGCATTTTTTAGAAACAAGGAAATGTCATCTGCCAGTTGGCTGATGATGATTTCCGTGTCTGTTATAGTTATCCCTTTGATGGGGCTCTGCTTAATAAAGTCAGAGAGCAATTGGGCACATATCAGAAATAGATATGGTGACACAGGACAACCCTGCCTGATTCCACGACCTAAATCAAAACGCGGAGAAGTACCTGTGTGCATTTTAATTGAACAATTCGTTTTCTTATACATGGTTTCTATTGCTGAACAAAAGTATTTACCAAGGCCAAATTTCTGTAGTGCCTGGAACATGAATTTGTGTTCAATGGTATCAAACGCTTTGCAAAAGTCCAAAAATAAAATAAAGCTGTCATCAGGGCAGTATTCAGCATAATCAATGAGATCCAGAACAAGTCTTGGTGTTAGCATTAGCACGTTAACTTCATTTGAAAATGAAGTCACACAACATGGCGCGATGTGATATCTAGCTAAAAGGGATCTATATTTAAACATCACACCTGGGCTCGTGTCATTACATCATCCCTCTGATGCGGTGCAGTGGCGTCATAATAGTGCTCAAAAACAGTACTTGCTGTTTTTGGAGTGGATATGCGGGGCGTGGCCTCCGTCCTGCAGGCGTCACTATTTCCGAGGAACAGCAAAGTCACACATGAATGAATGAATGGACTGATGATGCAACAGGTTGATGAACTTCAGACGCTGTCTGTTCAAATGTGGGCATGTCCGTTTTGTTGATGCTTTGAAGTTACTTCTTTATATTACTGCAGTAATTTTACTTCTTTCGGACCACTGTACTATTTTATACGACTGCTGTAATTTCACTTTTATATTTATTCAGACCTACTTCTTTACATGCTGCGCTGGTTCGACCTGCTCACTGTTTACACCTGTTTCCAAATCAAAACAAGAGGCTGCAGATTAATCACTGCTTGTTTTTAATGTGTGTATCTGTCACAGTTTGTACATACCTGCCTCTACACATTTATCACACCTGTCTGCCGCAGAATGAGCCTCTATTTTATGACTGTGGAGTGTGCTGGATTTCCTTTCTGGCTTCTTTCGACAGAGGCGGGGCGTGGCTTCCTGGTGGGCGGAGCTCCTGACCTGGCGCACCTGCAACTCACCTTCACCAAACACCGTTATAAGAACCTGCTATTCCGTTCACTCACAGCCACGTTGTTTCCACTCTACATGCATTGGCTCCTTCGTTACGAGAGATTATGACTAGTGTGTATTTCCTGGTGTGTGTTTACAGGTGTGTGTTTACCGGTGTGTATTTACAGGTGTGTATTTACCAATTTGTATTTACCGGTGTGTATATACCAGTGTCTTTTTACAGGTGTGTTCCTCGTGCCTTCTTCCCATGTTTACCTGAACTCCTCCTCGTCCGCCTTCAGAACTAAACTCCGCCTCCAGCACCGCAGCCTCACCTCCACCCAGCCTCACCCTCCTCCAGCCTCGCGCTGCAGCCTCATCTCCGTTTAACGTCTCCCTTCATGATCAATAAACCAATAAATCGATTGAACCTTCGCCTCTGTCTCTGTGTCTTCTTGTTTAAACGTCAACACGTCTCGGTATTTAATTTGAGCCACATCACGCAGCTCTATTTACACCTGAACATTTGGCCGATCAGAGAAAAACCTCAGGTGTGATGATCAGAAGGAGTGTGTGTGTGTGTGTGTGTGTGTGTGTGTGTGTGATCTGTTGCCACGTTGTTAAAAAAACACATAAAAGTCTCTTTTGACTGTGAAAAGTGCAGCTTTCTGATCTGCTGAGGAGGAAGAACAGCAGTGAAAATGGACTCCAGGTGACTCAGTTTCTCAGGTCGCTGCTGGAAAAAAGCTTCAAAACAAACACACAGATTTATCAAACTCTTTGTGCAACACAATCAGGGACACACACTTCTGATTACAGAACAAACACACACACACACACACAGATTTTCCATTCATGATTTCTCTGGAAGTTGAAGCTTCCGCCTGATTGCTTCATCACAAACACTTTCGGTTTCTCAGCTTCAACAAGTTACAACGACGCTTCAATTACTGTGTTTTAAACCATCAATCACATTTCAGCTGAGAGCCGCTTCAGGTGCAGACACACACACACACACACACACACACACACACACACACAAACACACATACACTCCTTCTGACCATCACACCTGAGTTTTTCTCTGATCGGCCAAATGTTCAGCTGTAAATAGAGCTGCGTGATGTGACTCAAATTAAATACTGAGACGTGTTGACGTTTAAACAAGTGGACACAGAGACAGAGGCGAAGGTTTAATCGATTTATTGGTTTATTGATCATGAAGGAAGACGTTAAACGGAGATGAGGCTGCAGCGCGAGGCTGGAGGAGGGTGAGGCTGCGGTGCTGGAGGCGGAGTTTAGTTCAGAAGGCGGACAAGGAGGAGCTCAGGTAAACACAGGACGAAGGCACGAAGAACACACCTGTAAGTACACAATTGTAAATACACACTAGTCATAATCTCTCGTAACGAAGGAGCCAACGCATGCAGAGCAGCTGCGAGTGAACGGAATAGGAGGTTCCTATAACGGTGCTTGGTGAAGATGCAGGTGCGCCAGGTCAGGAGCTCCGCCCATCAGGAAGCCACGCCCAGCCGCTGTCGAAGTAACCCAGAAAGGAAACGCAGCACACTCCACAGTCATAAAATAGAGGCTCATTCTGCGGCAGAAAAGTGTGATAAATGTGTAGAGGCAGGTATGTACAAACTGTGACAGATTAACACATTAAAAACAAGCAGTAATTAATCTGCAGTCTGTTATTGTGATTTCAAAAATTATGAAGAAGGTGGCATCAAAGCAACAGATTTTGAAATTATGAACAGTGTTTTAAAAATCAGATGGCTTCAACCTTTTCAGAACGGTGAGGAGGTTTGGTTTTCATTACCTTCACTTGTCTTTAACAGGTTGGTCGGTATAGAATTTTTATTAAAATGTGATTTTGACATTTCTAAATTACCTGTAAAACTATCGGCCTTCCATCAACAAGTCCTGCTTTACTGGAAGATTGCTCGGTTAAAAACTACATTAAGGTGACATAAAGCATCCCAACAGCACTAACTCAATTCATCCATAATAATCTGGATAACATTCCAACACCAAAGTTACAAAGTTTATATATATTGACAATGAACATGTTTTCCATAAAGGGTGCAACAATACATTTTTTAGACAGTATTTTGTAAAGATAATGTACCC
>JAQMCX010000521.1:0-11136 GCA_029814765.1 Acanthurus leucopareius | reverse complement strand
ATAAAACAAAAAACACACTATACTTTAAAGCATGAATGCAGTCACACAAGGCACTTACACCTTGAGCAGCAGGCGTCAGACATGCTCACGCAATAATAATTTGTAATGAAACAAATAGAAGTCCAAGTAATATATGAAGTTATTAAATTGGCATAGTTCTATAACACTGTCAAGTCAGATTTTGTGGGCATTGAATAAGTGTATGTTTTTTAAGTTTAGAAATGGACATCTATTAAGGCAAGAGGTCTATCTACAATTAAATTATCATTATGTACTAAATTCCAGCCTTTTTTAGGATTTTGAAACACCAGACGTGTTTATCATACAGGACACTTGGTTCAATTAAAAAAGTGGGTTTTGATACCAAAGCACTTTATTTTATGCAGACAGTAACAGCATTATTTCACTAGTCTAAAGTTTGAGACAAACAGTAAGTAGTAATACTTTGCAATTACTTAATTCATCCTACTGTATTATATTGGCAACACTTTATACAAGGATATCACACATACAGACCATATTTATTAAATGTTAATCAAGGAGCAATGACTGTCTTGTGGAACTACCACTGTATAAGACCCATAATGAGCAAATTGTATTAAGATCATAATTCATTTGTAACAATCTCCTTACTTGCTTTATGTAACCACTAATTAGGAGCCTATTGAGGGAAAACTCTAGTTAAATGGCCTAGCAGCTGTAGAATATTATCATGCAGAATAAGTCATCAATAAGTGCTTTATGATGACTAATAACGAGCTAATATGCTATTGATAAGACTGCTAATAAGCAACCAGTTAATGGTGAATATGTGTAATAATTGTACAAATAATTTTGGAAATAAAAGTACAGACAGTGTATAAGTGAGGTTATGCAGTGTTTTTGCATATTGTATGTATGTCACATCAGAACAATGAAAAAGATTAAGCACTTTGCAAAGAAGTCTCTGCCATTGGTGTGTGAATATAGGTGAGTGTTAACATGCGGTTTAAATGCTTTGGGTGGTCAAAAGACTACAAAATGCAACATTAATATAGTATAATGATAATCACTCAACAGTTAAAAGAGGCATTATCTATTATGATGTATCAATTCAACATGTTTTCAGTAAAATATAAAAATCTCTTTAAAATTCTTACACAAAGAAATGTTATTTCCTGGTGACTAAGCTTTTGGCATTCATTTTTCACAATACTCTCCACCTTTCAGATACACAAATCCAGAGGTAGTCTTCATGTTATACTAACTCATAACATGCCAGGAAAAGATGGTGGCTTTAGAGTCATCTCTATTTCATTTTGGATATGTTCTGCATTTGCCTCAGAATCAACAGGATGACTAACAGGATGCCACAGAACCAACAGTCGCTGAGGACAGAAAAAGTACAAATAGAGAGACAAAATGATAATCATATTCATTTATTGTATATTGGTAGCAAAAAAGAAAAAAAAATATGTAAAAGTAATACAGAGTAAAATACTAAGCAGGATATTTTAGTACTCCTACCTGTCTAAGGGTGCCCTTCATGAAGCAGATTTTGCCAACAGCCCAAATGGGAACCGCAATCACAGAGGAAAAGGCCATGACCCAGCCCAGATGGTAGGCCCAGTCTGGGTACACATCGCCTGTGCTGGATTTTAAAGGCTGGTAGTCCAAAAATGTGCAAATGAAACAAACCTTGAAGGAATAGTGGAAAAACAAAAAAGTCCTTTTTTCACCTTTGTAAAATTGCAACATTCTAGTGCATTCTGTTTCAAAAGATGCAGAAAAAACTAGTCCATATATCTGTTTTTCCCAGGTTGGACTATTGCAATTCCTTATAATCAGGCTACCCTAAAAATTTTTGAAGGAGTCCGCAGTTAACTAGAATGTTGTGGCATGTGTACTCACTATTACCTTACATTAGAGATATTTTTTCCAATATTAACTACTCTGCACTGGCAAACTCTAAAATCCAGAATAGAATTTAAAATCCTTTCTTCACACTGACAAAGTGACTAATTGTTGAACACGATCATATTTTAAAGATGGTATCCTAAAACACTGCTGTCCCAGGATACAGACTTACTTGTGGTTCCTAAGGTCTCCAAAAGTAGAAGGGAACCAGAACCTTCAGCTATTAAGCCCCACTCTTGTGGTATCAGCTTTTGGTTTCAGTCCAGGAGGCAGACACCCTCTCCACATTTAAGAGGAGGCTTAAATCTTTTTTTTAAGATAAAGCTTATAGTTAGGGCTGGCTCAGGCTTGCCTTAGAAATATGTGATGTTACTTCTAACTCACCAATGCACTCAGTGACTTGAGTCACAATGTTTATCAGAATGCACATTTGTGACTGGCCAGATAGCATAATATGAGAGGATTGATGTCGCATCCAATTCATCTGTGACTTTGCTGGGACACCCTAATAGTGCTAAAAATGCTGCTCTGGTAAAAATAGAAATATTCTGCCCTAATTAAATAATTATCTGCTTATTTACAAATTAGGAACATTATTACACATTATTTTTCGCTTACTTCAGATTAGCTGCTTACACACAAGACACACAAATAGCAAAGGTATGATCCCCTCTAAGTTTACACTTAATAGAGATAATGTAAAATCCCTAAAATACTCAGTATGATTGCATATTTTCAAGCAGTGCTGTGCATGAACCCTCCTGCACTTAATTTCATCAAGCCACTAATGACGTTCAGTGGTCCTCTACAAATTTTTGTCAGATTTTGTCAAAATGATCCTTTAATAAGCTCAGCGTCATCAAGCCCAAAACATCTCTCCTCTCATGGGATATCGTGCCTGACTTGCATCTCCTGATGACTCTTAACAGGTTAAGGTTGTAGCATGCAAGATATTGACTGAGTTAGGCTTGACTGATGATTTCCTATGTTGAGACAGTTGATAGAATTCACTTTGACACTTGATAAATTCTTGCCTTGGAGACTGTCCTTACCCTCTCATTTTTGTTGATGGCCTATATCTAATCTCTACCACAGTCATTTTTATTTCATTCCGTTTCTGTTCTCTGTAAGACTCCTGTTAACAGTTTATAACTCACCAAACAGATCAGAGGGGTGAACCAACGCCAGCACAGTTTGTAAAGAATCCATGGTGTCTGTCCTGTCATATCTTTAACTGCATCACACATCCGTTCAGCACCTGCATTATAGTTACAGTTTGATAGTTTAAAGGACTGCGGCTCCTTGTACAGAGGCATGTAAACATCAGACTTACAAACTGCCCTATAATCACTTATTGAAATATGGAGGGATGTATGGAGTTCAAAAATAAAAAAAGGCAATAAAATGTTGCCAGTGGAGTCAAAATGTTCCACTCAATGAAAGAACATATCGATAAAATCAGACAGTTAGTAAAATCATTAGGATGGAGTGCAAAAATGAAAAATAATGACAATGTTTATGTTTACCATTGATTGAAAAAATCATATTTTTATTAATCTATAAATCTTTAACCAGCACGTTTTTTAAAGCTTGTTTTCCAATTTCAGGACTTTTTTTTTGTTACCAGCACTTCTAAAGCCCTCCTTAGTACCATGAGATTGCCAGGCAACCAGCCCAGATTTCAGGAGGTCAGTGCATCTGAAGTCAGTGAGTTTCATGTTGGTGCTGGATTTACATCTTTAGGCATGGCATTCACCAGGATGATAATAATTTCTTGAAAAGTGGGTTGAAATTTAAGCCTTGTTAACTTAGGAGAAAGATAGCTGAATAGGACTACTTCGTCTACAGAATAACTGACACATGGCATTGATTCCACTTACCAAAGGCCCAGCCAACAGCCACACACTGGACCAGAGACACAAACAATATACATGCTCCATTAGCACCATAGTAGTCAACCAGCTGGAAGAGGTACACACCTCCCTGGACAACACAGAGCATGCATGTATATGTAGGGTCACTTATTGCTTCTATGACATTATAATGAGTATGTTTGGGTGAGGTTGCACAGGCCTGTGTATTACCTGAGTGGTCAGAGGGATCTGTATTAAAAAGCAGATAGAGCAGAAGAAAGTAAGGAACAATTCTCTGCGCCAGGGTCTACGCATCTGTCTTGGGAACATGTCAATAACTGATGATGTTATGGTCTCCAAACCTGCAAACTGACATACCCAAGCAGACAGAGAAAAGAATCATTTCACCAAGCCAATGCTTCAAACAAGCAGGAGCACTTTGACTGGGTCGTTATTCATCTATATGTAGCTTGTTTTATTTACATTGGCAAAAAAAAAAAATAAATCAATTTCATGGCAACACTAGAAGAGTCAGTAGAATTTATCCTCTATAGACCTAAAATGTTCAAACAAAATGTCATGGCAATTCATCTTAAAGTGGTTGAGATATTTCATAGAGTGAGACTGATGGAGTAAGTTTAAAAACAAGCAGAGTGAAGTGACATAATTACAGTGATCCAAAACACAAAGATGGGCTTAAAGATGTAGTTTTACATAGTTGTTCAATAAACCAGTATAACCAGATGAATCTCAAAGATTTAGGGTCAACTCTGAAGGAGACGTTAGGATCAGAATTTAAAAGAGGCTCTGTCTACAGCCATTGTTTGGTCTGTTGCTCTAGGCTTCTGTAGAAAGCTGGAGGTGCACACAGTGTAAGAGGGCCCACTCCCTCTGTGAATATAAAAGGGTAATTTTATTATAATTTTAAGATAATTAAAACACAACCAGTCTTTTTTTCAAAGTGATTATAGGTAATGAGAGCATACCTCTGACTATATATCCCCCTGTCTTACACACTAAACATCATGTTTAATACTTTGTCTGGAACAACACCAAAAGCTGGTAGGAGGGGTTTTGTGTTCTCTTTGTCATACCACTGTGTCCAGTCCTAGGAGAAGCAGCATAATAAAGAAGCAGGCAGCCCACAGCTGAGGCAAAGGCATCATGGCTATAGCCTGAGGAAAAGCGATGAACGCCAGCCCAGGACCTTGATGACAAAACATATTACAGTAAATATCCTTGCCCATGCCTTTTATCGTTTTTCCCTTTTCTAGTAAAAAAAGTTAGGGTAAACATGATTGTCAAATGGAAGCAGCTTTGGGCTCCACATTATACCTGAACTAATCACCATGTCGATGGGAATTCCCTGTTTGTGGGCCATGAAGCCCACAGCTGAGAAGACTGCGAAGCCCGCAACAAAGCTGGTGCAGCTGTTGAGAGCAGACAACCAGAGACTGTCCCTGCAATCATACAAAGGGCGTACAGGGCAGAACTGAGGGACAGAATGTACATACAAGTGTGGTTGTACAATCCAACATTTAGAGCCACTTAATGATGTTATTAGTCATTGGTGAGGACGTAAGAGAAACCTCTTAAATTTCTCTCTTTAGATTTCTTAAATCTTTACACAAATATTTCTGTCGCTTCTCAAAACAAGAACTGAGTGAAATGCTATGAATGTCTTACAGACTGTCTCAAAAATGTGTACTGTTATCCGCACAAGAACATATCTCCCCGCTCACTTTGACAGCTGTTTCTTTTTTCACTCCACCTTTGAGTGTAGCCATTCAGAACAAATCTGAAAGCCCTATCCACCAAAATAATTCACTCAACTGCATCCTCAGACTGACCTTCACAAACTGTGTCCACAGTGCACCAAAATGGATAACTGTTAATTGAGACTGCAAAATCTTTATAAATAAATTTCCAGTTGTCATGAAAAAATAACTAAGTTTTAATATCATAGAAAATTCAGTTTTTTTATTTTCAGAAGTGTATTTAAAAAAAAATGACTTTTTAAAAAACAGAATTTAATTTATTCTTGAATAAAATATTGCAGTCAACTTAAACATTCATTTTCACTTATGTATTAACCAGAATCAAAGACTACTGACAGAATAGCTTACCTGTAACAGTTGTTCTTGAATTTGTTGTAGCTGCCCAGTGTTATCAGGGTTCCTGATGCAACACCATAAGAGAAAAGGACCTGAGAGCAAGCATCCATCCACACCTGATTTGCAAAATTAAAATGTCATTGGTCACAAGGATAGTTTGATTTTTATTGTTTTTTTATAAATATGATTTTATATAAATAATAACAACAGTCAGTTTCAATTCCATCCCAGACTTCTCCAGGCTGTATGTTTAAAGTGTTCCTCAGCGAGATACTGAACCCCAATCCTGATGGCATTTCCATTTCTGGGTGTGTATGAGTTCCTGATGAGCGCATTGGTGCTTCATAGAAGAGCACTCTATGAACTCTACGATAAGGAGAAGTGTTTGATTCTGTGTCTCAAGAATGTCAAAGTTTTGTACTAACAGGATTTCTTGGCCTCACTGTGCTATACACTTGGAATTCTTAGGTGAGCAGAGTTTGAGAAACAGCATTCACAATTAGTTACACATTTATATTAGGCATTCTCCTGTCTGTCAATGTGATGATACAAGAGTCAGTGTGATGCTTGACTTGATCTATAAAACTGAGTGAATGTCATGTTGCTTTTAGCCTTTGGTGTGACTGTGCCCCTACATACATGTTTTCCCAAAATCTTTTCTGTTAACACACATCTGCCAAGTAAGGAGATTCAACTAATTGTTCTTCATCTATTCATCAGAGTGAAAATTGACAGTTTCATAAATGCAGTCCATTTGCAATATACTTACTTTACAAACTAGATGCTATAAAGCTGTAATAATTGCCAAGTGTCTCACCTGAAAGTCTGCAAGGCGAGTGGGATTTGGATATAGGTAGTAGACCACACCCTGCCATGCTCCTGGTAGTGTCAACCCCCTGACCAGCAGAATGGCCAGTGTCACATAGGGGAACACAGCTGTGAAATACACCACCTGAAATTTCACAGGTTAATTGGGATATTGCTGCCTCAGCAGTCAATCTTATGAGTAACAGAAAAAAAAGTAACAGAAAAAACAAATAGAAAGTAAACAAAAGTCCTGAGGAGATTGAACATGGCATGAAATTTGTAACAGAACTAAGCACAGTGCACACCTTTCACTTGCCTATCAACAGGAACAGAGAAAACTAGTGGCTGAGAAAAGTCCTTGTGAACTGAACCAAAATGATATCAGTAAGATCAACATCTAACTATCTATTACATTTCCCACTAAACATATTTTATCAAATTAAATGAACGGTATGAAACACCGTTTTTAGGGATTAGCATTAGCTTAGTCTGTAGGAACTGGCTTAGAACTGTTCAAGTTCAGCTTGTTACAAAGTGTGAACTGTAGAGGGGCCTCTAACTGCTTAGAGCAGTGACTATAGGGTAGCTCCTTCATTCAGACATCTAATGCATATCTCTGTGTGTGTGTGTGTGTGTGTGTGTGTGTGTGTGTGTGTGTGTGTGTGTGTGTGAGTGTGAGTGTATCTCGGGCCTTTATATGTGATGAAAACAAAGTGTACATTTTTTTTCTCTAAGTGGAATGAATAAAGTGTGACTTTTTAAATTGAATTTATTTAAGTTATTTTATAAGGGACAGCTCTGATCCCTGAATCCTTCCACCAGACCTTTCCTGTTGAGCGAACCCCTTTCCAAACGCAGAAGTAACAGGCCACCCAGCAGGCCAGGAGACAAAGCAGCAGCTCCCACTTTACTATACCAACTTCCTCTATTCCACCAGACATTGACAACACTCCTCTCCTGTGTGGGGAAATCAAACAGCCAGTGATGGTTTAACGGAGAAGAAGAAGATTTACCATATTTAGTATAAAAGAATGTACATTATACTTGATCCACTGTTGCAGTCATACATAAATTATTATGAGTTTAATGTAACAACTCTGACTCACTCCCAGAACTCAGAGACTGAAGACTTGGTGAGATTTTCATTTGTCCAGTTAATTGTCATGTTGCTGCTGCTGTTTGCAGAGGTGAGGTCCACACATTTGTCTGTTAGGATGTCAAATGATCATATTATTGAAGTGTTAGACTTCAGATCATGTTGCTGAAATGGTCAAGGTAATAATCATTTGACTATTATTTTCAGTCCATACAGTTTTATGCCATTTAAATTTAAATGATTAAGTTTAATAAAAGGAGACATAACTGATGTGGAAGGTCGAGTAAAGACAGTCCCATCTCCTTCTGTAGACTCTACCCACTCCAATCCCACACTCACCTGTGTTCCAGTAATTGTTACAGGTGGCCCAGGGCAGAGGGTCTCTGAAACAGTAAATGAGGTAGAGGAGAGTCCAAGCCAGGACAATGCTGTACAGTCTGGAATACAGCTGGACCACTATGATGGAGTAACCAGTCCCTAAAGGGTGGGGTGGAAGTGGTTGGGAGGTGGTGGGATTAAAGCTCTAATTAAATAAAGCATTAATAGTATTGTTAGAGTGTGCAACAATAATAAAAATGTCCTTGGCTGTGTACATCCCATGTCAGTTTGTGCTGTTTCCAGTCAAAATGTTTTATATCACTGTTATGAAAAAGCTGACAAAGAACTTGGTATGGAAATTTGACTTCCATGTATTTTGTGATTTTCGGTACCACCACAGCCTCTCCACACCCATTCAACTGAAGGATGAGTGGAGGAATATTCAGTTGGTTCTCATCTGCAACCTAACCAGTAAGTGCCACTAAATCCTACACACTGGACCTTTCAAAAACAAATTAATGAACTGCAACAGAACAGGACAGGACAGGAACAAAATTCAGCTGCAGTTGACTATCCTTCAATAAGACTCACTGGGTCTTGTGTTTTGATTAATAATAAAAATAGAGTCACAAAAATTATCCATAGAAAATATTTTTTATAGTTTAAGTTTTGATGATGTAATGTCTTCACATTGAATGCTCAAAGTGTTGAACAACACATACATACAGAGTACATACAATATATAAAACTCAAAGACCTATGTTAAGAATAAATTGCCTGAGGTGCATATTGCAATTGCATTAAGGGTGTGTCAAGTTTCATTTTGCTTGCTTAATGGTGAATAATCTGGGAGAAAAAAGTTAGGCACATAGTGCAAAAATGTTGTATTTAGACATTCAATTAGTCATATACCATTCCCTTTAAAAACCAGGTGCAGGTGGTGTGTTGCAATTTTAGTGGCAGAATGGGGCAACATTAGTGGTTGAAGTGAGTGTTTTATATCATCCGTGTGTGTTTAAAATGCAAAGTGTATGTGCATTGTCGACCTGTAGAAGGAAGAACACTAAGCCATGACTTCAGACCAGCTTCTTGTTGGTATTTAGTGCATATGCTTCCTGCTGCCTCAAGATTACACAACATGGGCACTGAAACTAGCAATGACACTTGCTTCACTGTGAACCACTTTGCGCCAGGCATAAGGTAGGGCCTTAAGGGTTAGCCAGAAATACTGTGATTACCTCGTGCCAGTGGACAGATCTTGGTCCAGCAAGTGACAGCCCCCTCCTGTGTGTACTGACCAATCACAGTTTCCATCAAGAAGAGTGGAACTCCAAGCAGCAGAGCAAACAAACAGTAAGGCAACAGGAAGACACCTGCAAACAAAATAAAATGCCTAAGACAAACAACAACAAACACAACAAACTGACCTTGCACCCCTGGAAGGCTTTTCTAAATGGCTGGCAGTCAGACATGCCTCCTTCAGTTCCTCTTATGACCCAGATACATTCCCCACTTCCTTATCACCTTTTGTTTTTTTGACCTGATGATGTCTTTTTTTTACAATTCATCCTGGGGGGAGCTTGAATGTTGAAATGTGTAAAATGTGTGAGTAAAATGCGCCAAACTAGCCTGTCGAGTGGCAGTTTCACTGGACAGGAAAAACTGCATAGCTTATACCTGCTTAAACACATTCATTGAATGCACCCAGATAATATTGTTCAATCCCCAGGTCTAAAGCCACAGTTCTTCAATTACTCTTTCCATTTTTCTATTAGTGCAAACTACTGTAAATAAAAATGCATGTTGCCATTGCAGTTTCATATTTAAAACATATTTTAAAAAGTTTGTGCTTTGTTTTTGATACTACTACGGAGCATGGTTGCACTTTCCACAATGATTGTCATGCAGATGTCTCCAAAAAAAACAAAATAAACATTTTCTAGTAACTTTATTTTAACTGCTGGTCCCAATTGTCTGTGTGGTTAATACAATAAATGTATACAAGATTGGGTTGATCAAATATATTAAATGATTACTTAATCTGATGAAATTGTAAATAGCTAAAGTATACATTTGAACTGTACCCAAATATCCCTGCAAACAAGGTTTGATTAGTTTAACATCTATTCTTAAATTCTTACAATAATTTCAGATAGACATAATTTACAAATGTGATTTTTTGCAGTTGCAATTTCTTTTTTACATAATACTGTTCAAAATCCAATTTCTTCAGCAACTGCTCTGCTTTTTTAACTACTCTAGATTAAATCAAAAACATCAATAACAGAAGATTTCTTTTACTTGCAAAAAAATGCAACTTTGATCTTAAAAGTAGTATATCAACAGCTTACCTCCTCCATTTTTATAGCACAGGTAAGGGAATCTCCACACATTGCCCAGACCAACCACATTGCCTGCTACTGCCAGAATATATTCTCTTTTCTTCCTCCACTGTTCCCTCTTCTCCACTTTGGTCTCCCCTTTGGTGTCCATCTCTGATTTACCTCCTCAGACCTTAATCAGCACTAGCACTTGCAAACTTATCTTGCAAACTTATCATACTCCTCTCTAGACAAAATACCGACAGTTTGCCTGAAGGCCATGTGGCAAGTGGGGGCAGGTGCTTAGTGGTGGAGGCTCTACTAAAAGCTTTTGTTGTTTGAAATGAGAAGGTTTTTTTTATTGCAAGATTACTTCATTTAATTAGTAAAGATTCTACTTGTGTTTTTTTTCCTTTTTTTGTTTTGTTTTCCTATTCCCCATTGTGTTTTGTGATTTGTTGTTGTGTCTGGTGATGGGATGCTGTGTTTTCCAATTTGTTGTAGTGTTTTGTGATTTATAGTTGGGATTTGCGATTTGTTGATGAGCGATGAGATTTGCAGTCGTGATTTGCAGTTGTGATTTGTAACTGTAATTACCACTTAAATATTTTTACAAGCTACTTCTACTTGTTGTGCATGTCAGTCTGTGGGGTTGATCTGTGGAATGGGTTAGGTGATGGGTTGAAACAAAGCACAAATTTAAATCAATTTAAAAAATGTTACAAAAAAGA
>JAQMCX010000520.1:0-11140 GCA_029814765.1 Acanthurus leucopareius | reverse complement strand
CCTTGGACCAGCCCCTAGTTATGCTGCTAAATAGGCTTAGGCTGCTGGGGGACTCCATGACACACTGAGCTCCTCTCGTTCATCTCTCTCCCTATATGTTCTGCATTCATGCTCAATTCAAGTCTTTTACTAACTTGCCATGTTCCCCGGAGTTCTTGTGCTTTCTCGTCTTGCAGATACCCATGGACTGAGATCGCGCCGGAATCGCTGATCTTAGCTGTGCCTCCCGCTGTGGCTCTGCTTGATGCTTAGAGCAATTGTTATTTTCATTATTATTATTGTTATTATTATTATTATTATTATTATTGGTATTGTTACTAGTATTATTTATAATATTATTATTAAAACTCTTACATATAGCTTACATATAGTTTAACATATAGTTTTAGCTTAGCTTTTGGTCTTGCTCTCTCTCCCCCTTCTATCTATCTCTAAATTTAAAATATAAATGTATTTACAGAGTGTGGTCTTGACATGCTCTATGTGTAAAGTGTCTTGAGACAGCTTTGTTGTGATTTGACGCTATATAAATAAAATTGAATTGAATTGAATTGAACTTTTCCAAAAAGTCAGTAAGGCAAAATGTTTTACTAAAACATGTTTGCTGTCAAAAATGTTGATCTATGATATGCACCATTTGTATGTATATGCTCACAGAGAGCAACGATAGTGACATTATTCACTTTGTTTTTTAAATTTTTTTTGACAGCTTTGTAGTAATAACAATAACACAACAGACTGGACTTTGACAAGAATGTAATTACAAAGTCCTACATGTATGAAATTATCATTTACAAGATTGTGACAATACAAGATTTACATTACACAATGATTACAGCCACATATTCATGACAACAATATTATCCCTATAGCCTGAATTATACAGAGGATTAAAGCTATATATAAAGTTAATCCTCAACCTTTTTACTGTGTGTTTGACTCTTTGATTAAACTAAATTACACTCAAAACCGTGTTTAAGGAGGTGATCAGATAGCCGGTAAATGTAACTGTCCAAAACTATATATAAAAACAGTTATACAGGCCAGTAAACCTAAGAGCTCTGCCCCGGGATGCCGTCTGTTAATTATGAATTACAATTGGGATCTCCATTAGTCCATCCGTAGTCTTTGTTTTGTGGAGGGTTGCAGGCTGGAGCTGACACTTGATGCAAGAGGCAAGATGGACCTTCCACAGATTGCCAGTTCATTACAGGGCCGACACACAGAGACAAACGACCATTCATGCTCACATTCACACCAAGAGTCGCCCTTTAACTGAGATTTAGATCTTTACAGGGATAATAAAGTACACCATTGGTTTCAGGAACAATGCTCACCTCCATTAATCTTGAAATCCCACAAAATAACAATTACCCAAATAAAAACTATAGAGTTTATCACCAAATCTAAGTCATTTTTTTAATCATTTCGATTATTCATAAATTAATTATGAAGGTACAGCTTCTGTACTTCATGTATTAATGTATAAAATCAACTTTTAATTTTTTTGCAAAACCCAGCATATTCAATGCACAAGGACACATTTTTAATAAACTTGCCATAACTGGGGTGGCAGGTCTTTGGTGAGTGAGTTTCTGTTAACAGTGACAACAACATGGGTAGCTGGATCGTCGACGGTTTCTAGATAACCACGAAGGTATCTAGAGCAAAAGGCAGGACAGAGTGGGGGAAAAGACGAATAATAGACCGCATTTCAAGCTAAGTAATGTCAGTGTGTAACACGTGCGCTGATGTTAGCAAACTAGCAAACTAGTTGCATTTTATCAAGACAGATAGGTTACATGAGTAAAACATTAAAAATACACACGCTTATTAGAGAGTAATATAGGCACCCTTTCGTCAAACTGACAGGTTGTCAGTTTGACAAAAGGTTTCGGTACTTTTGGTACTGTTTTGGTACTTTGTTGTGGCTGTTACGACATTTTTTTGGGGGTGATCATATTCAATTCTTAAATTAAGCAGGGGTAAATACATATCTAGCCTTTTTTTACTAAGCATTATACTCCTTTATTCTTTTGTTCTTATTCATTCATAAATGTATAGAATTGTTGCTTCTGTCAGTCTGAACAGTACAAGAGAGGACCTAAGTGTAAAATCTAGATTGTTTAAGTATAAATACACTGGACAGCACACTTTATAATGATAAAATCTTGCATTTCACAGATCTATCATGAAAAGAAACTTCTTTTTCATTGTTTTTGAATCTGTTGTCAGAAATGTTTTCTCAAAATATGCAGTTTAAATGAAGTAGGCACTGACACTTTAATAACGATGCTGCCTCTACCTGACCACAGCACCATCAATGAAGGATCTTTAAAGCCTTTAAAGCACACTACAAATGCCATGCAGGAAACTTGCGTTATCGCACATGAAAGAGTGTGTTTAAGAGTAGAGCCATAAAAGCTGCTCTTGGACAACATGCCAAAAGATAATGAGTCAATCTGCCTGGATAATGTTTTATATGAACTTCCTGAAAGGTATAACATGTAATGTTAGAATTTAACTCATGCTATTGTTCTCAGGTAGAGGACACTCCACAGTTAAACACAAACAGTCTTTCAAACAAGTTCAAGAATTTTAATAATTTCCTGATAACTGGTCAGTTTCTTTCTTGTTAATTTTTTAAAGACTTTATTGGTACATGTATGTTGTTCCTGAAATCTCCTGGAGCCACAGAGCTGTTAGCATGAGTTTAGCTGTAGACTTTTAGTCTCGTTTATTAGGCAGGATATTAGCTTTATTATTCTCAAAGTAATATACATTAACATGGCAAGTCTCACTTTCAAAGTCAATTCAAAGTTTTTAAATATTTTGTTTTTTTGCTGTGATGCAAAGTATTTTACTATATTTTAAAAACTTAAACTTGCTTGTCAGCCAACTAATACCAGCATTGATGCTGTTGCTGGGGCACGACAAGCACTTTTTTCACTTGTAGTGTAAATAATCAACTAAATAGACCTATTGCATAGTAGTTCTTCCACAGCTGTTTTATTTTTGACATGGAGGGAGGCTGTGAAGCCTCCAGTAATAACGAATGACAGGAAGACTGGCCAATCAGAGAGGGGACCAGAGCTTTTAATGCTGCGGTCTGAACCACCTGTAGCAGGCAACAACTACACTCACGTCCATATAGCACCGTTATTTTCACTGTTATATTCTCTGTTATACCAGCAGCAGAAAGTACTGCATAAGCAGCTGGTCCAAACCACTTTAACACATTCACACTAAGGACTTGAAACATGTTTCTCAGGTATCTGACTGTATCTGTATCTGTTGGCCACTGCCATCACAGGTGAGTGAACAATAAATTGATTTGATGTGGAATAAATTACCCTATGATTTGAACACTGAAATATAATTTTATGTTGTTTTACTAGTTGTTAGTTGTAACTGAATAGCTTTAAAGATGTTGTCACCTGTCACTTGTTGTCTGAATGGTACAGAAGAATTATCGGCATAATAGTCTTTTAAAATATCCAAAGTAACAATGTTTCTTACGCAGGATGTGGCCTTTGTCACTAGATTATTTTTACTGTCATTATTATTGCTGATATATGTATTCAATGTAAAAGCGTCATGATGATAATGATTTAAATAACTTTTCCAAAAAGTCAGTGAGGCAAAATGTTTTACTAAAATATCTTTGCTGGCAAAAATGTTGATCTGCAATATACTCTATTTGTATGTATGTGCTTAATGCCTGTTCATTAAAGAAATAATGACAGCAAATCTCATAGAGGAAGATTAATTGATTATATTTAATACAGTGTTTATGTATATGCACATTTCACAGAGAGCAATGATAGTGACATTATTCACTTTATTTTTTTTAACACTATTGTAAAAAAAATAACACTACATACTGGACTTTGACATGAATGGCATTTTAAAGTCCTACATATATAAAATTATCATTCACCAGACAAGATTTTCACTACATTATGAGATCTTGCATTTAAACACATGCATGCTGTAGATACACTGTAGCTACTCAATTACCTGTCTTTCTCAAGATTTGTGGATACTTATATATATATATATATATATATTTATATCTTGAATGAATACTTATAGCATACCCTCCGAAAGATGGTAAGAGACTCGACTGATGGTTTTTAACATTTATTACTGTTCCACAAAACCAGCTTCATAAACCAACATGAGAACTGACAAAACAAAGAAAACAAAGCAATCCCATTTCCGTTTCCACCTCTGTCCATAATGAATGATAAATGATCACAGTACTTTCCCAGAGAACTCAACACTATACCAAGCAATAACGTTACACCACCAATTCACCCAACAGGCGGGCAAAGGAGTTAGCATATTTTCCAACACAAATCATCAAATAATTGCCACAAGCACAATCCACACCAACCTTGTGCCTCTTCGGGGGATTGCCAACCTTCATTCAGCCTTCGGCAATTTTATCATTGAGTTGCAGTTTCTGTTTTGTTGCTTTTTTTTCTTTGGTTTACCTTAAACTTTTACCGTAGTAAAAGTAGGAAAAAAGTAGGAAGTAGTGGTCTTCAAAATAAAATTTCACTCTTTAAAAACAGAATCATTATCTCCAAAACGGGCTAAAAATATACATATAGAAGCAAATGAAATTACATCTTCTTAAAAGCAACACAAATCATGTAATTTATACATAAAGAAATCATGTCAGAAATGCATCTGAAGCAGATAATTGTTTTTTCAAGATTAACCTACAAACAATGCAAGCAGCCCTCTGGTGGACAAAATGAGAAACAGCAAGTACAAAAACGAAATGGGTTTGCTACAATACCTGAGACGATAAGGTGCCCTATGTTAAACGCTTCCAGAAGTTTTCAATCAACAATCATTCTGTCCATTTTATTTTCTCTGTGTCTTTACAAATTGCTGAGTTAATTTTAGTTAATCATTTGTCAAGACACAGAGTGATTGTTTCACTATAAACTTTACTTACTGGAAATTTTGTAATGATAAGTGTTGTTAAAAAAAATGTTTTTTTACACAAAGCAGATTAGAACCTTTGACAGAGTCCACACCAGAGTTAATCTTTAACTTTTGAATAACTGGTCATGTTTTGTTAACCATCACTTTGTGTTCAGAACTGTATTTATCTGTATGTATTTATGGTTAAATCACTGCGCACCCTGTATCAAACTCTCATATTACCATATTTGACGTATTGTGTAGAGATGTGGGGCGACAGACTTTACACAATAATGCCAAAGAGGATAAGGAATAAGGATAATAAAAAAGTACATATTTATGGATAGAGAGGGGGAGTATGACTTGAGAGGGAAAGTGCATTTAGAGAAACCTTGAATCCACACCACTTCATTAAGCATGTGTATTTCTGCCTGTGGTGTAAAGCTGTGGAGTTGTTTGTATGAGGATATCAAAAAAGTAAAAACGTCAATAAAGTTATGAAGTCACACAGAAATCACCCTCAGGATCTGATATTAGTTCTGGTTTTCTCATTATTTCCTTTGTGCTTTTGAGATGACTTACAGGTGAAAACTGTGTAAGTCGTCCACCCATCTGGCTTACAATCAAATTGACGCAAAGATATCAGACTATTTTTCTATCCTTATGTTTTTATACAGCTCCAGAGCTACTGACATGTTAGTCTTAATGGAAATGAGCAACAAATTAATTCTGGTCAGCAAATTCTGTTACAGGAAAATCAAAAAAAAAACAACAAAAACACGCAAGTGCAAAAAATCAGCAGTTCCTCAAAGGGCCACTTGAGCCTGGCTCCTAAAGTAAGTCAATCCCAAGTCAAACCCAAAAGACCACCATCATTAATTGTCAGAACTTACATCCCAACTGCTACAAAACACAGTTTAAGTCTGTATAGTTGGTTAATTTTGAATGGACCACCGGACTAGACTGCCAACACAGACGTGACTGGATTGCCAACACAGACGCTTTGTGCAGGAAAGGACAGAGCCGTCTATACTTCCTCAGAAGGCTGGTGTCCTTCAACATCTGCAAGAAGCTGCTACAGATCTTTTACCAGTCTGTGGTAGTGAGTGCCCTCCTGTACGCAGTAGTGTGCTGGGGGGGGCAACCTCAGGAGGAAGGACGGCGCACGTCTGGACAAACTGGTGAGGAAGGCAGTGAGGTGGACAGCCTGACATCGGTGGCAGAGTGAGGGACGCTGAACAGGCTCCTGTCCATCATAGACAATCCAGATCATGCACTGCACAGCGCTATCTCCAGGCAGAGGAGCAGCGTCAGTGACAGACTGTATATGTATATGTGTGTGTGTGTGTGTGTGTGTGTCTATATATATATATTTATATATATACATATATGTATATATATCAGATCCAATCAGATCCATTGAAAAAAGTCCAGTGGTTCATGGACATTGACATGTGGCCATCAACTGGGTTTCCTGACATTTATCTGCATTCATATTTTAAAACTATGTATATTTGTATAGACACACACACACACACGCACACACATACACACATATATACATATATGAATGAAGTAAAGTTTTTCCTTTAAAAATGTAGGATCCTAAATTTTTCTTTTTTTAGAATAATCTAAGCACAGTAGGCAGTGTGACAGTGCAGAAAGTCAGACAATTAAGGGAACTTCAGATCCTCTTATCATTTTGCATTTGCACAATATATTAGGAGTTTGCTTTTGGTCTGTGACCCACCAGTAGGTTTTAGTTTTACATCTAAGGGAGACAGTTAGCCATGCTAGATCTAGTGGCTTTGTTTGACTGTCGCTTGACGACTAGGTCGATTTCTATGACCCCTTATATAGATATTAACAGTGCCCAGAGGATGAATTGCTTTATTTAGTGATCCTCTAACTTCTCATCTGCATTCACCAGCAGGTCAGTTTTCACATTCTACATTTTAGCACCTGCTAGATGGACAGTCATCAAACATTTGAGATCTACACACTCATGCCTGATGAAACAAATGAATTTGGTGATTTACTGAAGTTAAATCTAGTGTCACCAAGAAGCTGAACGGGAGCTCAAAATAACTGAAACAGAAAGGTGTGAATGGAGGTGGATTTTATATAGACTTACTGTTGAGTGAACACAGCAAGTGCACTTACAAAGTAACACAATGAACTCATGATGAAAGATCTGCTGTTGTCTCAAAAACACATGCAAATTAGTTACAAGAGGGCATAAATAAATGACAGCTGGCTTTGCATGTATCAGCTCATCAACAGCCATCTCTCTGAGAAGCCAATAAGTTGTGATACTCAAATGCTGTATACACCTGTGTTTAAGCTTCTTAAAGTTAGTAGGTTAAAAACCATTTTTGTCATTTTAGAAATAAAGTAAATGAACTGTTTATATATAGCATTTTATTTTCTATATTTGTGACCACTCACAGCATTCTGCACAGCAGACTGAAACAAACACACTCGTGAAATGAAATAAAAAACGCTTTTTTTTTGTTGCTGAATAGTAAAGATGCTCTGTAAATATCAAAACTTTTTTTGATCCTTTTTAGTTTTCTTAATATCTGTATACTTCTTAAATTATTTGCAACTTAAGCAGCTCTGTCTACAGTGGAGGACCATGAAAGAGGTGGTAAAAGTGTGAGGAGTGAAGAATTCAACCAGTACATGAAGATAGATGTGAACATATTGCAAGCTGATATAATTAGCATTTAGATCAAAACTACTGTGCTCTAGTGCACAGCAATTACTGCCCCACCAACAGAGCTGTTAGCATTAGCATAGCCAGAAACTTTAAATCTTGTTTAAAATGCCAGGATACTAGCTGTAAAAATCTCACAGAAAATTATATTATCATAATGACATTATGATACTTACTTCTTCATTCAAGAATTCATCTTTGTTTTTCTAAGATATCCCTGTAGTTTTGCATGTCATTGGCTTACTAATGACAGTACTGACATTGTCACGACTCTAAATTATGTATTCATTTTTTATGTAAATAATAAGTCAAAAATAGACCCATTGTACAGTAGCTGTTCTGTAGGCCTTTTGTTTGTGATGTGTTTGTGGATATTGGTTCTTGGGTGGAGGGAGGGCAGAGGAGGGACCAAAGCCTTAAATGCTGCAGGAGGCTGCGACTCCTGGTCTAAACCACCTGTAGCAGGCAAGCAACTACACCCAAGAGTGAACACCAGCTCGCATACTAAATTTCACCATAGTAGTAGAAGTAACTGTTTTAACAGAGTCACACCAAGGACTTGAAACATGTTTCTTAGGTATCTAACGGTCATGGGTCTCCTGGCCGCCGTCGGCAAAGGTGAGTAAAGTTTACAATTAATTACAGTATCGAAATCTTTGTAATTGTGTAATATAACTGATGTTTGATGTGTAATAACACAACCTGTGACCTGAACATTAAAATAAAATTTTTAGGTCACTTTGTACTTCTTGAACTGTCAAGGTTGTAATTAAACTGAATAGCTTTAAACATGTTGTCATTTGCAGTCATAATGTTAATTAGCATGGAAGAGCTATCAGCAAAAAGCCTACTGAAACATCCAAAGTAATGGATAAATGTTACCATTTAGTTGCTTTCACTGTCAAAGTAACATTGTTTAAATGTTTCAATGATTTGCCACTTTTCAACAGGAACGACCACTTTAACAACTTCAACCACACCACTAACTGGCATTACATCATCTGCATCCACTACCACCACCACCGTCTCCTCCACAACAACACCAGCCCCTGCCACTGGTTTGTAATTTTGTTCAAGCAATTGATGTAATTTTCTGTGCTTGACCATAAGGCTGCTGGTTGAGATAAAAAATATGGTGGGCATGTAGTGCAGGTTTCATCCCTTCTCATAGCCTTTAAAACTTACAATGACGGGCCTCTAAACAGAAATCAGAAGAAATTATGTCGCATGATCAATACAGCCAGCTGGATCATTAAGGTTGACCAGGTCTCTGCAGCTCAGCTGTACAATGAGTTTTTTTCAAGAAAAGATCAGATCCTCAATGATCCTACTTATCCTTCCAATTTGAAAGTCAGTTGAATTAACAGGTCAAACATTAGATTTTTGCAGCAAAAAATCATAAGTTCTAGGCAAAGCAAATCATTCATGCTGCACAAGGCTGCACAATGACAGACGAAAATGGCCTTCAGCACTTTAACTGCTTCTCTACATAACACGCAACTCTCTGGCACTTTAAATACTTATCAAGTCTTTTCATTGCTGCAAATATTGCATTTAGTGTGTAGGTTTACTGCTTCTTTTAACTTCAAGTGTGTTATTTATATGCTTTGTGTATTTATTGTATTGCCTGCACTGTCTTTCTTTTAAAGTGTTATGTTTAAAATGTGTGAAACCCCATGAATTTTACCTTGCCAGTAAATACAGTTTACTTTGACTTTGATAGGAATGACAACTTTAACTCCTTCAACCAAACCACCACAGGTGATGGTAAAGCCCAAAAATAATTTTCATTATGCGACCAGTAAGACAACTCCAAATAAATGTTAATGTTTCTCCATAACTGCTGGATCCAGCTTTTCAATTCAAGGTTCCTGACATGAACTTAAAGAGTGATGAAGTGTCAGTGTTGTGTTCACACAATGTTTCCACTGCTCTCAGGTGGCAAAAACACCAGTTATTACAATTTCACAAATTTAATTCAGATGAGGAAAAAAATAGATTTTTTAACACTTCTGTTTTTAAACTGGTGTGTGTACCACCGGCAAGAACATAACATCATATAATCACCGATCAGATATAAAATAATCATTATCATTACCCTTGGTGAGACCTTTTTTTCTCATTTTCTCCTCTTCTCCTCTTCACTCAGTCCAAGTGTTCCCAGGCAGGCTTCTTCTCAAATCAACTTTTCAGTCTGGTATGGAGGACAGGACCTCAGAAATATTCCAGGAAACGGCAAGAAATATCTCAGACGCTGTAGGTTGTGAGTTAGCATGTTAAATAGTTCAAATTAATGCTCGTCTCTCTGTCACTAAACCACTTGATTATTCTTTTCCAAAGCTTTTTAGCAACCTCTATGGCACACAAGGATATGTACGGTCTGAAGTTGTCAAACTAGAGTAAGTATTTTCTTTCTTCTATTGTAAACAGATGTTACAAAACACGTTACAAAAATTTGATTTTTAAAAACTTTTTTCGTTCCTCTTTATAATTCTGTAGAAATAGAACAGGAAGTGTTCTAGCAACTGTGAATAACATCCACCATAACAAAAATACCACTGGTCAGGACATTCAGAGGGAAATAGAAAAAGCAGATCAGTCCGATAAATTCTTGAGAAGCTCGATATTTGACAGTAAGTATTTCTCCTACACAATCCAAACCTCTGATATTGGAGTATTTATGTTGTGCTTATATGTTCAAAAATGTGTAATCGCCACAAGGTTCTACTGCTGTACCACTATACATTAATAAAGCCTCATATAGAGTTAGAGCAAACAACCCTCAACATCTGAGACAGATTTCCACGTTGTGTGTGTGTGTGTGTTTTAATGATGACTTTTCTCTTTGTAGCATGTCCAAGTTGGTATCGGGCAGTGTACGATGTGTGCGAACCGTGAGTACTCTCGTTTTTTAATGTCATTAACTGGATAAATTTTGCATGTCAGATGTTTTGGTGTAAATGTATTACTGTGTGTGTTTGTACATAAAATAAAGTTGGCCAACATGTGGATTCAGTGTTGAACACTAATTACGTTCTACGGGACAGCCCTTATATCTGAATATAATTGTGGTCAATTTCTGCTATGTTTTGTCTTTCAGATGTCCATTTGGATATTCTGGCTTCAACTGCGATGAATGTGAGTAACACCAATATTTCAAAGGGCAAAGTGTTGGGATTTGGTACAGATGGGTGTTTGGTAATTGACAGTCAGTTAATTACTAATAGTAATAAGTATTAAAAACTAATTATTAAATTTACTTAATAATTTCGGGGCACCACCCTGCGAGCAGGGGTCAATAACCAAACAAATACCAGTCTCTAAAAATTTAAATAAAGCCTATGTTGCAATGTATTCAATAGGATTTAATACTAAATAGGAAGCAGTTATTCAATAATTGATCGGGTTGAAGGGGTGATATCGAGCACTGACCGTACAACCAGCAGTTATCACAACAATGGATGCAACAATAAACACTCA
>JAQMCX010000519.1:0-11154 GCA_029814765.1 Acanthurus leucopareius | reverse complement strand
CTATTTATAGATAAATCCCACTGATTGCCTGCCACACTGCCCCGCACGGTGGGGAGTGTAGCGCTATCCTGCCACATTACCTAATCAAAAACAAAATTGCAATACAATAGCAGGGTTTAGGGACTCAGGAGGGAATAGACACTTTGACAGGAAAAACATTAACTCAGTTTTTGTATCATTCTATAAGTCATTATACAAATCTAACAATAACAATACCGAAGATGCACTCGACAAATTCTTTGCAAAAATTAAATTACACTGACTGAAGAGCAGCAGAAATTTCTGGGCAAACCCATTCAAGAGAAGGAAATCCTAGACGTGATTACCCTAATGTGCAGTGGAAAGTTCCCGGGCCCCGATGGGATGCCAGTGGAATGGTTCAAGGCTTTTAAGGACAAACTTGCTCCATATCTGGCTAGAACATATAACTATAGCTTTGATACCGCCCACCATCTGCCTGAAGCTATGTCATTAGCCAGTATTAGTCTAATACTGAAAAAAAAACAAGGATCCTGAAGACCCAGCTTACTGCTGTATATGTCAATAATGAGACATTCAGTCTCCAGCATCTGAAAAGTTTTCTTTACCTAAATCTATATTTAATAGGACAGGGGCATGATCGCTCAGTGTAACTGATTCAATGTGACAATCTTTTACTTTATATAAATATTGTTGAGAGATACAGAAAAAGTCTGGAATAACTATTATGGACATTAGCGAAGAAACTGAAGTCCTTCCCATTAGGGTTTTTAGATCTCCAAGGGTCAACAAGTCCTTATTCAGAAATCAAGTATCTTGGTTTTTTTAGTTTGTGGTCCTTTTTCTGCTGGTGTTTTATCTAATTTACCATCGTGCACAACGTTAAAGTCCCCTCCTATCACTATCATGCCACTGGCATTATCGGCAATAATATTTGCAAATTCTTTGAGGAAGTTCTGATTGCATTCATTTGGGGCATATAAATTCATAATAGATATCTCCACATCGCCTATGCTGCCAACTACCATGACAAACCTCCCCAGTTTTTCCTGGATAACTTTTTCTGAAGAAAAGGCTAAATTCTTGTTTATTCAGATTGCTACACCCCCCTTTTTTTTACCAGATGAAGCGTAATATGCATGGCTTACCCATTCCCTTCACAATTTCTTATGTTCTCCCTCTAACAGGTGAGTTTCCTGTAATAAAGCAATTGAGCATTGCAGTTTCTTTAACTGGTGATATATTTTTTGCCTTTTGAAAGGATGATTCAACCCATGCATATTATAAGTGGCTATGATCAGATTACTCATATACTTGTGGTAGCAACTTTACCACGGTCCCTTACTTTTGCTCTCAGCTTCAACATAATACACCTGTATCTGAGACTCAGTGTAGACTGCACATTTGTTACAAATACAAAGTTAAACTCTCAACATTTTAGAAGAATAGAACTTACACTCATGATGAAACAACACTGACTTCTAAACACCCAACTGCTAGAACGAACCTCTTACTAATCAGTTTCTTAACAGACCGAGAACTGTGACAAAAATCTCTCCGGGGGAGTACATGTAGTGCTGTTGTAACTATCAAACAGCAAAGTTGCTGTAAATGATGTTGCTATAAACTGTAGCAAAACAAAACAGATAAGAAAACCTAAACAAACTAAAACAAAACACAATGTGGATAAACCAAAATTCAATGATCTCAGCTATGTCCTCCGAGGGGGAAACCCCTAAGATTTTTTTTTTTTAAATCTCTTTTATCTGTTAAACAGCCAAATCAAATTCCTGGCACGAGAGGAGAAAAAATGAATAGCATAATCTGGTTCCAACCAGTACTTTTTAACAGTTCAAAAACCGACTTACTTCTCACTCAGATTGTCTCATTATTTTACCTTGAAAGAAAAAAAGCTCGCAAGTCTGCCTTTGTTAAGCCTGCTCTGTTCGGAGACTCTCCTGTGGCAGGTAAACTGCGCAGCAGTTCCATCTGGAGATTTTCCCATTCATCTACCTTGACATGAATCCTCATCTCCTTCAGTGTAGGGGCCGCATCCGCGAGCATGGAGAAGATCTTCATACCGATTTCCAGGTGGCAGGGAACGGTGATTGTGCTTTCACCTTTTTTTCTTTGAGTTGTTTAATCACTTCCCGGACTTGCTTTCATTTCTTCTATATATCCGATGTGTAATCTTGGTCGAAGAAGATCCTCTGTCACCTCTTGTTTTTTCCAAGCTTGCTAAAGTATTGTTTCTTTAACTCTGTAGCAGATCTGACAATAATCAATCTCTGAGGCGCGGGGTCTTTTGGTTTCATGGTCACTGACCGATCCGCTCTCTCTATGCGCAAATCCTTGTCTAGAGGTAGATCAAGTGAGGTATGCAGCAGTTTTGTTATGAATGTAACCATATCACCCTTTTCCTCTCCCTCTTTCACTCCATATATGCATAGATTATTCCGTCTTGCTCTGGACTCGAGGTCTTAACATTTGGCAGAAAGTTTTGCATCTCTGTGGAGCAGATTGTAAATGGCTCACTCATGTCGGAGTGCTCTGTCCTCCATATCACTCGTTCTCTGTTCAACTTCCCCCATTGTTGCTCCAGTTTAGCTGTATGTGCCCACACATCTTCAAGGGCAGATTCAACCCTGGTTAAAGTAGCCTTTGTGTCTTGAGAGGCTTCTGTGTGTTCCTGTCACAAGTTATGCAGTTCTGTTAGCACAGCTGCCATGCTAACTTCGGTGTGTACTTCACCTGTGGCTGACGATGTTTGGTCTCTTTTGTCGTCTTTTTTAGTTATTTTGCCTTTCTTTTCGGCCTCCTTTTTTGGTTGGACATCGCAGTATTTGTTCAGAAGAATTGGAATTTGTTCAAATAATTGAATATTTGTAGTTCAGTCGTGATTTAGTTAGTTTTTCAGGGGTTTCTTTCTGCTGCAGGAGAATCAAGCTGCTGCTCGGTTCATGACAGCCTTACATGCTGTCCCACTTCTACACACTTATATCTCATACCTATGAACGTTCTATCAAAGATTATTGTAGTGTATGGTTATCACAAATTTTAACTTGGCTAAAACTACCATTTGGTATTAGAAGTCAAGCCTAATTGTTTTCAACCTGCAGAGGGGAGGAAGGTGGCCAGTTTGCGCACCAAATTATATACAGTCAAAAACAAGGCGCTCTCTAATACTTTCATAAGTGTTGATTTAGTCTCTTTTTGATGACTTTGTCAACCTATACAAACATCATTTGTACAGACCTCTAACCACATCACTGGATGAAGAAAATGGTTTAATGCGTAATATCTTTGAAGAGTAAAGGTGATGGGTTTAATCCCTATACTTCATGACCTCTGATTGCAATCACTTTCTCCCTGTCTTCATGAACATTTAAAAAATTAAATACTATGGCAGATGGATGAAACGGTCTGCTTTGACCAGGTTAATAATTTAAGCAGATGATAGAACAAAACTATTCACAGTCTAACAGACAAACACTTTTTTCATCAAAAAAATCTGCACTTGCATGAGAATCTGCAATGTAACCCTTCCATCATAATATTTAAAAGAAACCACATATCTATCGACCCCTTAAGATTCTGTGTTAAATTCAGAAAGCACTGTAGTGGTAGTAAGAACACCCTTTCCATATCCCTGTTTGCAAGTGGGCCCCATACTCAAAGCTGTATCACTTGGTCACACAGCAGCAGACATAGTGACAACATCGCCAGCTCGCAGAGATCCATACTTCTGGTGGCTGGTAACCCCCTGCCACCATGTAACATTTATATTTCTATGATATCTTAAATACCAACATATTATACATTATACATATTATATATTATATCTATTCCACCAAGCAATGAAATGAATGACACTGCCGTCAGACTACACACTGTATGTACTCATTAATTTCAATAAAGAAAATATTCTGATTAGGTATGTTGACATGGAATTAATTTTATTGAAGACACTACCATTACAAGTCCTCCTCTCTCCCCTGCTGCCACTGTAGCTGAATTGGCTGCAGCCAGAGTAGCACACACCCACAAACAATGTCATTCCTTGTTTATACCTCTTACACAACCCCCTCTGCCCAACTTATCTTTAACGCAGAGATAGCTGTTATCAGCAGTGCAAGTAAAACAAAGACAAGCCTTTTAATTAAGAAAAGGCATTCTGCTAACATTATTACTGTGCTTCATTGTTTGTTCTCACCACCTATTTGTCAGGAACAATTGAGATCAACCAACAATGCTAGTCATGAGCGGTTTGTGTGTGTGTGTGTGTGTGTGTGTGTGTGTGTGTGTGTGTGTGTGTCTAGCAAGACAGAAAAAGCAAGGAAAAGGAAGAGGAGAGAGGGAGTGAGAATGAGAGCAAAACTGTATTATATACAGGTATGCAGAAGCAGTTGTGATATAACAGTGTTAACATTACTGAGGGGCCAGGGTTTAGTGGTGGAGTTTAAGAATAGCTATTCTTCAATTTAAAGTTTGAATAACTGTACCAAATGGTCCTAAGCTTTTTTTCATAAAATAAAGATGTACTTTCTTAATCAAATTTTTACTGCAGAGATTATTGTGTATTTTGCAAGATTAAGCGTTGCCTGGGTTTGATGGAAGAAGCAGAGGGAAAGACAACTGCTGATAGTTACTGCACCTATGAGAGAGTTGAGGGTAGACCTAAGCTTCTGGAGTAATACATGCCTTCTCTAATTATGTGCTAATCTGGAACTGTAAACCAGTGGGAGAGCTCAGAGTTTATTTTTTAACCCTTGAGGTTAAAAAATAAGAATTCTAAAAGGTGAAAAATCCTAAATCTTTAGAGGGATGTACAACAAAACAAGATCAACAGATAAGTGTGATATGTTGAGTCTAAAGCCGGACTTTTCTGTGTGTTGCAAAGGTGGCCCTCTTATAACCTTGCTAGATCACTTATGTTTCAAATCTAACCTGCTTCCCACCAGGTTGTGTTCAGAGTTACAGCTTGAGATTGGCTGAAAAGCATCTTATCAACCCACCTGAAAAAAGTAACATGTTAGAGTAAATTAGTGAACTATGCAGTGAGTCTCGGCTGAGTGGATATGTTACACATGCACATTTGTATAGCCATAGTATTACATTAGTAATGCCATCAAGTGAAGTTCTGCAATACTTACTGTATTGTACTGCTTACTGTATATGCCATATCATGTCATTCAGAGGTCTGACGAAGAATGATACAGTGTGATACATTTTATTGAAGACTTGTCATGTACATAATATTATCAGAAAATGTTTTTTCCGCCAACTGTTGCATAGGCAAAGTTGAGCTGGCAGAAAAAAGTTACATTATGACCATGATTGCTTCTGTGTACTATCAGTGGAAAAGTAACTTGGTAATTCGTAGTCATATGTCTCAGTTGAAAAATACAAACTAAAGTTAAAGGTCAACAGTTCTGTGATAAATTTGCCGTAACATACTTCATGATCTACAGAATATTTTTTTGGTGTTCCGTTGCCATATGCTCACACTATCTTTAAAAGAAGCCTTTTGTAAAGTTAAAGAACAAACAGTAAAGGTTCACTACATGATTAATCAATATAATGTGTATCTTTAAATGAAATATGGTATAACTCCTTTAAAACCATACCATACCATAAGCACTCTGGATTATGTTGTTGCATTTGGTTCTGATTTGCTAATATCTGTTCTATACTGCCAGCATAATGGCAGAAAACTGATTACAAAATCAATTAATCTGTTTATACTAATCATAGATAATATTTAGTAAATAAATAACATCAAATAATACAAATAATATCACTTTAATTTGTACAAAATCTGAAGTGATATCCATGTTTTCTTTATTGTGAGATATAATGAGATCTAAATGCTCATGTGTATAATGTTTAAATCTGCTGCATCAAGTTTAAAGTTGCAGAGCTTGAGAGTGTGTAAGAAGCTGCCATGTAAGAGCAAAAGGTTGAGGCTTTAGAGTTCATAAAAACATATTTAGACACATTCTTACCCTAGTTGTTTTCAATAAACAGTCTTCTCTTGCATTATTTACATTAAAAACAATTTTTCTGGGCTTTTATTATTATTATTATTATTTTTTAAATGCTTCCTAAATGAAAGTAGGGAGTACATGGTCAGTTAGCTCATTTTGTACAGTAGTAGCGTCACATGATGCATTAAACACCACCTTTTACTGGATCTCACACAGACTGAGAAAAAGAGCCTGGGTTAATAAAACAGGCTGATAACAACCATTGTAGTACCTGTGATTTATGACGCTTTGACCTACCAGCTTACACCAAAAAAAGGTTGGCTCTGTCAAACTTGCTACACAATATACCTTCTGGTAAAGTCTGCCAAGAAAAAAAAAAGTTTTTTTCTTATTTATTCTCATATTTCAACATACTGACAGTATGTTGGTGGTGAAACAGTATGTTTGTGGTGGTCAAGTCAAGTCAAGTCATATTTGTTTATACAGCACATTTCATTTGATGTGTGTAGATTTAATATGTGCTTAAAATTCAATATGTGAAGACCCAACAATTGAAAGCAATTCCAATATGAGCAAACACTTAGTGACTGTGGCAGAGCAAACTTCCTTTTAACAGACAGAAACCTCGGTACAGGGCCAGGCTCAGAGGTGGGTGGCCATCTGACAGGACCGGTTGGGTATAGACGGAGAGAGAGAGAAAAAGGAGAGGGAGCAGAGGGAGTAGGAGAGAGATAGATAGAGAGAATTAGATGGCAATTGAGAGGAGACAGAGATGCACAGAAACAGCAAACCAATACAACCAATACCACAATGGTAGAAATGGCGCCAGCAAAGGTGATGGTGCATGACAACATGGAGAGTACATATCAATGCACATTTACAGCAATAATAATAATAACAACAATAAATAAAAGAAAAGCAAAAACAATTACAACAACAATAGTAGGGATAAACTGATAGAGCCATCAGCATGACAGCAAAATAAATAAACAGGTAAATAAAATGATGTAAAATAAATAAGTAGGTAATCATTTTTATAATTATAATTATTATTATTGCTAGAAGGATTAAAAATAACAATGATAATAGTGGCAATAACAATACTCATCCTGAAATGTTGACACAGCTGTTTAACCACATTCTCATACTTAGTTGAAAGCTTGTGAAAAAAGATTTGTGTTTTTAGTCTGCAATGAAACAACGATACTATTGTAGCAGACCTAAGCTCATATGGCAGAGAATTCCAAAGAGTTGGACAATTGGATAATGACAAAAAGCACCCTGAACTGATTTTGAATTGGTTTTTGTTAAAACTCTGGCTTCAGCTTTCTGAATAAGCTGGAGTTTATTAATTGCTTGTTTTGTTACTCCAGCAAAGAGTGAATTACATTCTACAGTCTTTCTAGAATCTTCCCCAGGAATGGAATGTTTGAGATTGTCCTATAGATATCAATTACAAATGGATCAAGTTTGCTCTTTTATAACAATGGAGTAACATTGCATGTTTCAGGACCGTGGGGAAGACCCCAGAGAGCAGAGGGGTATTGACAATTTCAAGCACACTGTCAACCAGACAGTTATAAATACCATTAAAAACTTGGTCAGCAAAGCATCAAGAGCACAGGCTGCAGAGCTTAATTTTTGTACCATTCTTGAAGATAGCAAATATGTATAAGGTTGAAGTTGGAAAGAGTGTTGGCACTATGGTAGTGTGGGTAGAACAGGAGTAACTTGCATCAGTACAAGAAGCTACAATATTGTTTCTAATATTGGTTATATTAGATTTTAAGTAAGAGGCAAATTCATTGCATTTTCCTGTTGAGCGGAGGTTAGCAGGTATTGATTTGGAGGAATAGACACATTTTTTGATTGAACCAAAAGAAATTTAGAATTATTATGATTTTCAGTAATGAGCGAATCCTTAAATATAATATAATCAACAAGCAATTTAGTTTTACACCACTTACTCTCAAATTTGTGGCAAGTTCTATTTTGTGCCCTCACTCTTTCCTCATTCCTCCATGGTGCTTTTGATCTACGCAAAATTATTGTTGATTTTGACGGAGCAATATCATCTAAGATTTTTGTCACTGATTGGTTAAAGTATATTATTAAGTTGTCATATGAAGACAAAGAGGACAAGCTCAAATCAGAAATAGAATTAAAATTAGACTGTGAACTGATGGTATGTATTAAGATAAATTTATTGTATTTGTCTGCACAAAAGTAGCATCTTTAATTGATCTTAGTTTAGATACAGGTTTGGTTATCCAGACCATATTGAAAAAGATACAAAAATGACCTGATATCCCAACATCTAGAATGCAGTTTTGGCTTATATTAAGGCCTTTGAAGATGACTAGTTCAAGAGTGTGACCCTGACTGGGAGTTTGGCCAGCTGTGTGCTGTTCGAAAATAAAAGGTGGATAACATATCAAAAAACTGGCTAGCAAAATGATCTGTGGTGTTATCAATATGAATGTTAAAATAACCACAACTAAATCACATTCATCAGTCATCTATGATCTAACAGCTTGGCCAAATAAAATCTTGCCTAGAGCGCCACCTTGGGTAGGGCCGACTCTGCCTGGAACAATGTAAAGATGAAAAAATTGGTGTAGAATGCTTCGATCAGTTCCTTGCTACTAGTCTGATCAAGTCAGTAAAGACAATACAATCAAGCTTGTGAGAAGTTATTAAATCATTAATGATGAAAGTTTTATTAGTAAGGGATCCAACATTAAATAGTGCAAACTTTAAGGGGCCTGCAAAATAACTAGAGACATTAGCAGTGGTAGAGTAAGGCATGTGGTGACTCAAGTTTTTTAGGGTTCTGGTTTGTAAAGTCAGACTGTCCCGGCTTTTGAACAAGACTTTCCAAACCAGCGGCAGGACCCACATTGTTAAAACTAGATGCAGTAGTGGGAGATACAGATCTGGATCAGGTCTTGCTTTTCGGAGGGAGAGGCAGTTCTTGAACTGGGGTTGCTGCCTTAAGATTGTGCCTTTGTACACACATGCTGCTTCTTCATTAGCAAGATTCACATTCAGCGCCAGTGAGGGCAATGCTGGTAGATCAGCAAGGGGAGAAAAAGTTAAACAGCTCCAAGTGTCATCCTAGCAGTCAAAGAAGGGAAGGGATGTCTGTGCTTGCCCTTGACTACCAAAGCCCAGGTGGAGCAGCCATGAGATGGGTTGATTTTATTGTTGTTGATAACCTCCACTTGTTGGCTGGGGGGCTCAGGAAGCTCTAGCGAAGCTTACCTGGAGCAGAGATCAGTCTGCCCCTGAAGAAGGACCATGATGAGATGCTCGATTGAAATGGGGAGATAACCATGTTTGATGGTATGTCCTGCGTTTCACCAGAATTGACATTAAAGAGTTGAGAATTCAAGGATGAAAAAAGAGTATGGTGGCTGGTTAGCTTAGCCATCAGGTTAATAACAAACCCAGTTAGGGTAGTAGCCGACTGCTGAGTGGAGCCATTGCTATCTGAGCAGCAGCACAGCTTGTTTTTCAGTGAAAAACTAATGATCACTGCACCCAATTGCTGAAGTCTCTATTCCTGATAAATTATACATTTTACTCAGACTTGCTAGTTAGCTTAAGCTCTAAAGTAAGCAACTGCATCTATCTTCCCCTCTTACTCTTCCCCTATCTCTTGCTTGATGTGTCACACGATTAGTTAATCTCATGCCTCCTTTCGTGATAATAGTAAATATATTAAGAGTAGTTTATTTGTAGTGCTGATGATGATGCTAATTGGAGGTGTTGCTTGACATAATGGAAAATCAGTCACCAGCTACTGTAGATAGCCAGGCCCCTATAGCCAGTGCTACTGAGCATAGTTCCCACTAGCCATCCCAAAGCAGCTCCTGAGCACCTGGGAAACTGGATGACTCTTTAAAGGAAGCATAAAATACACAGTGTCTAACCAGAGTGTGTGATGTAGCATCATATTTAAAACTGCTGGCAAGGATAATTGTAAATACAATAAGAGTGGTATACTTGTCATACCTATTGACAATTGACTGTGGCAATCAGCAGTCCGTAAAATCAGTGTTGAATTGATGCGTATGTGTGCAAAAATAATATGGCTTTCTTTGGGCTCCTGCTTGATCGACCTAACCCTAACCCTAATATCATCACTCAATCACTGGCTGTCAAGGTGGTGTCTGGCATACATTGTGGGTTTTTGTTTGTTGTGGGTTTTGCTAATAATTTTTGGTGGACTATCTTCAAAACCTTTTATAATTAGCAAAAATGGTATTCATTCCACTGTTGATGGAGCAGCTTCTCATCTCCAGAAATCTGGAGGATTTTATTAGTAGACCAAAACCACAACAACCCAGAGTTGAGACCAGGACCTAGAGTTGCAGTCCTATATGCTTCTCTGTGCTTTAATTAGAGCAGCTACCCATTCAAAACCCCATAGAAGAGGTTTCTGCCCCTGAGCCACTTAAATTACTTAAATCAAAAGTTTACAGAAGATTAGTTATCCATTGAAACTTAATAAATATAAAAAACACCAGGCTGCCAATTGCTAAATTACAGCCAAATAGGAGCATCAAATATGGACGCTCAAACATCAAGAACTGTCATCTGGAACTGTGTTAGTGAATGACTTGATTTCCGATTATTGAAGTGATTTATTTTGTCTTACTGAAACCTGCTTTGTGTGGAATATGTTAGGCTGAATTAAGCTTTTCCATCCAGTCATATCTATATTCATATTCATCAAAGTGCTGGCTGAGGGGGTGAAGTTACAGCCATTTTTGACAATAGCTTATAAATTAATTCTACACTTAAACTTGATTGTAACTTACTCAAAAGCCTTAGTCTTTTACATCCAACTTGGAAAATGTTACAGCCAATCTTGTTATGATGTACTTCCCTCCTGGTCCATATTCTGAATTTCTGTCAGAATTTTCAGATTATTTTTCCACACGTTCTACCTTGTTCTGGCTTATGGCATTGAAATCGAACATTTAACTGTATAGCTGAACAATTCCCTGTTATCAGCTCATTATTTAATAACTTTTGATCTGTTTTTACTGGACTTAAGTTCTGTAGGCAGACCTAATTGGATGAACTCAATTAAATGGTCTCATTAGAATAGAATAGAATAGAATAGAATAGAATAGAATAGAATGCCTTTATTGTCACTATACACATGTACAATGAGATT
>JAQMCX010000518.1:0-11168 GCA_029814765.1 Acanthurus leucopareius | reverse complement strand
CACACATATATATATATATATATATATATATATATATATATATATATTTATATATATATATATATAAAACAACACGAAGTCTGTCCTTTTTTACTCACTGCAAATTTACCCTTTCAGCCTTTTTCCCTTTCAGCCTTTTTGGACAGATCATCATCCAGAGTCTGTGGAAAACCAAACTAATTTTTCCTGATGGTCCCAAGTGGCCAATATTCCTTTTGGTCAATTGTCCATATTCAAGGTGTAGCCCCTGCAAAGCAGAGGAAAAGGCAAAAGCCATTCACTGCTGTGAAGCTGAGATTGTGGCCTGTAGAGGAGGACGCTTTTACCTGTGTACACAGAAAAGTTCATCATATAAGCTGTTATAGTGTCAGTCAGCACAAAGAGCTTATAACCTCACTTTGTTGGCTGTGCTTCATATATTGCTTCATGCTGATCCTGGCCTTACCACCATCCTTTCGACTGAGACATGTTGGTCTGGCTGGGAGTGAGCTTTGTAAGCGGTGACCATCTCAGTGTACAGGGACTTTATTTTGTCTCAGTCTCCGTCTGTGGTGTTGATGGTTGTGGGGGGCTGGAACAGTCCTGGTGCTGGAGCTGAAGCTGTAGAATGACTGCAGCAGTGCCCTCTAAGAGGGTAAGTGTTAGTTACCCTATCCACCAAAAATGACCAAGAAATATTATGTGTCATCGCAGCGGAGGCTATTTAAACATGTTGTTCACTCTAAAAACTGCTGGGTTAAATTATAATAACTTTTAATTTGATAAAATAAAATATATATAATTATAAAATAAAATATAACCAAATTTAGGTTTATTTTGGTAACCCAGTGCTGGGTCAAAAAAGGACCGACCCAGCCTTGGGTTGATAAAACCCAGCAGGGTTGGATTATTGGTGTGAGTTGAGTTTTTTTTTTTACCCAAAAATGGCCTTAAATGTCTATGTTGGTGGGTTACAGATACCTTTAAGTGAGCTGGAAAATAAAACCCAAATTCTGGGTTTACAGTAATTTTTACCCAACTGATGCTGTTTTTATATTAATTGAGTCTGGTCTAAGAAATGCAATGTTTAAAACAATTGATATGAATGATGAAACAATCACATAATATCCCAGCCACTTTTATTCATATATATATTCAATGACAAATTATTTATAATATGTATAAAACTGTATATATTCATTTCATTAAATCATTCATGTTTCTCATAATAAAACTTGTTTTGTCAGGTATTACACATCAGAAATTAGAACAAACATACAATATTTTCATTTATATTCATAGTGATCAATTAGTCACTTTGAATATCAGTCAGTTCAAATATTTTCAAATAATATTTTTTATAATAATTTGACAAAATTCCATACTTGCATCACAGCAAACTGAGCTCTGATTTTTTTTTTTTATTATTTATTTTGTTTCTGGCATGTCAATGATGACACTCTGATCTCAGTTCTCCTAAAACCATGTGTCTAGGTTTGGGAGTTCACTCAAACACACAAAAAAACAACATTGAAATGCACATGTGATGCCCCTGTGGGATCACCAGGGAGTGTCTTTGTTGCTATTGTCATCTTGGAGGTGTGTTCCTATCCTGTCTCTCTCACTTGCAGTGGCTTGATTGGAGGAAATCAGCACACGTGGGCCCAGTGTGCTAAATTTACTTAAGTCCTGCAGTCTGCTCTAACTAACTCTCTCTACTCTGGCTGTCTCCACAGGCACACCACAGTTTGGTTTGTTCATCATCATGATTTTTTGCCTTTTGTTGTGTTTTCATCTTACAACACTAACACACTCATACACCTCTTTCACTCACACACATGTTACATGATTGACTTACTGATTATCACATCCTATTCTTTAAATGTTTGAAATGGCTACTTAATTTGGTCTAATTTGGCTGAATTTGATTTAATAAAGAATTATTTAAATGTTTATCATGGTGTTTACTTCCTTTTTGTTGCGACCACCTCAGCCAGGTCATGACACACATCAAATGTCACATACATCTTCATTTCAATACAGGCACTCAATGGACATCAGAGTGGGATGGGAATAAGTGGACATGGCATATTTATTTTGTGTCACTCTCAGATTAGCATACAGCTGCATTATATCATGTCCTAAAGATCCTCTACATTTGAAGCACAAATAACCATTTTTGTCTAGACTGATGACTCTAGGCATATCTAAAGCAACTGTTTTAGGTGATGTTGAAATTTCAGCCTTGACCCAAGGAGAGGTATCAGGAAGGTCAAGCTGTCTCCATCCAGGAGAAAGAGGGAATCTTTGTCAGTCTGCTCATCTGCAAAATATTGCATGACTCTTGTTTGATTTTACTGCAGAAAGTACTGTCAGTATTGACAACAAGTGCATATGATGTTGCTATGCCAGTGAAGTTAAGTTTTCAATGTAGTGAGTCTCAAGGACCCACAGGTGGTCATCTCAGTGGGTGAATGAATAAAAAAAAGAAATAAAACATGAGAAACTCTCCTCTGCTGTTAGTACAAAAGATAAACATCTTTTAACCTTTTGTATCTCAACCTGTTCTTGAAGCACCAAACATTTGCAAATTTCTCTCTGGGTTTTTATATCTTTTTTTTTCATTCTCCAAGGACAGAGACAGTGTTAACATGATTGCCTTTCTCCTCTGTACCTCTGCGTATTCCCTATGAGACACCTCAGTGCTTCCAACATGTTTTATTCAGCACATATGCAGAATCAGGTTCAGTAAACATTAAGAAACTGAGAGCTTAAGAATGACACACAGCTCCGCTACTCTACAAATCTATCCTCTGTGGAATTACTGAGCTTTAGAGAGCCCACTGAAGGTGTCATTATGTTTGACGGTGATGAAATGTTTGGGGACTGCTGTGCAGGGTGCTGAGCGGGGCTGTAACCAGGACTCAAGAATATTGAGCAGGCCCTCCAGGATTTCATGATGACACAATCACAGTTGAAACTATTGACACAAATTCAACAAATCCTTGAGAATTCAGCGGGACTTGCAATTTCAATCAATCAACACAAGTCTTCAGCAAATTTGACCAATGATGATTTGCAGTTATTTTTGTAGGAAAATAACCAAAGACCACTTTCACAGGACTTTCACTTTCCCTGTTTTTAATGGAGATAAAGCAAAACATGCAATGTTAAGGTCTAACATCAAAGGAAATTATATATTATAAAACATGTAGCTCAAATGAAGCAATCTGAGTCGTTGTGGTACTAATATAGATATAATTATAGATAAATAAAAAGTGTTTTTCAAAAACTTTCTCCGTTCATTACTTTTTATGTATTACACCCTACCTGTAAACATTTCCCACAATTATACATGAAACAAACAGGAACATTACATTGTCATCATGTTTTCTAAATGCAGTGGTTCTGTACTGTCTACTGGAGACTACGACTATTTTTTCCTAATGAATAAGCTCCTGGTATTAGCCTACTACCACTAATATTCAAATTATTAACATTAAAAATATGAAAATGGACAACTCTCAACACTGCAGAATTTTTAAGTGAGTCTATAGCTGCAAATATCAGACAGAGTAACAGATGTGAGTTAAACAGCACTGTGTACAAAAATGTAGCTAGAGGCTAATGGCTAAAGGACTGCCTACAGAATGTGGCCATTTATGTACCAAACCACCTCTGAATGTGGTCTGAGTGATCAGATGTCAAGAAACATTGAGGGAGTATTGGCTGAAATCACACTTGTACTTAGAGCTGTCCGCTTGTGATCAGATCACTCAGGATGAATGTTAATACCAGGTGTGCATATCATCTGTGTACAAACTTCAGTATCTGTCAGTGTATCTGTGGGTGTTGATACAGTTGCTACCAGAGAACAATAATTATCGGCATCTGTGGAGTGAAGCCTGTTGACACTCATCTCCATTAGTAACAGCAGGACCTATTATGGCACACAGGTGTAACATCATGGCAGCTGTTGGGATACACATGCTTTGTTCACTGACGCAAGATGCCCGTTTTTGCTGCAGATTCTCTTTCTAACACACTACAGTGCCTAACCCTAACCCTAACCCCTAACCTACCCCTAACCCTAATCCCAACCCTCTAAAAATTTGCCAGTATTTGATTAAAAATACAAATATACACAATTCAGTCATTTAAAATTCATATTTATTTATTTATTTATTCAATGGACAGAAAAAATAAATACAAATAATTTATTATTTAATTTTCACTTTTACTACGTTAACAGTTTTCAGTTAACTGAATAACAGTTAAACTTCAACAAGCTTTTGTCGGTTCCTGGGCGTAGGCCCCGGCGACTTGGCCCCTTCTCTCTGACAGTCAGCCAGACTACCAGGGGCACGAAGCCTGAAATTTTTTCAAAGTCCATCGGAAAGTTATTGAAAAGTTGCAATGGGCACACGTTTGAGCTAAATATTTTCATTTTAAAATTGGATTTCATTTATTATAAGCATAAAAATATTTTGTTTTTTTTAAATTTTTTTATGCAATATTTCTTAAAAAACAAGTAAATACATACTTAATTTAAAAACATAGAAACATACATTACTTTATTACATTAAAATAACCCCTAACCCTTTATTAAATCAAAATAAGAAAGAAAAATTCATTGACTAATAAAAATAAATTCATAGAGCAATAGTCCAGTCATGGGTTGGCGTCCTGAGTCCGGCTGGACCGAGGTACGCTACGGGAGGAGGCGTGGTTACTCCTGTCAGCGTGGCAATCAACAAAATATACCACCACTGATTTTCTGGGGGGAGAGAGCTAGCTGGGGGAAGGACCGAGCCCCTCCTGATACCCGCTGGCAGCAGGGTCAGGTTCCCTTCCCCTACCCTAACCCTAAACCCTATTCATCATAATATTTATGTTAGATGTCAGTATCTGTGCATGAATGATACATAAACAGCTCATTATTTTTAATTGGCCTATCTATTCAGTCTGGTAAAGCTGCTGCATGTCCACACTTCCACTGCAAAAAAAGCTGTTTTTTTTTACAGACAACATTTCAACATACTGCAACAGGCATTACACTGGTTTATTTAATAACATTAAAGTTGGTTGCACTGTATTTAGCTATGCCAGTTCTGAGACCCTGCTATTGTGCAAAATAACTCATTAGCACTAGGACATTTGAATGGAAGGGATCCATCGACTATTAAATTAGACACACCTGTGCTTATTCTGCGATTACAAGGAAAACGTCTGACCAAAAAAGTCTTTAAAAAACAGAAAATGTCAGGAACAAAATCCTGTGGTCTTTTAAACCCAGTTTCTGTGTCCTCCTTGTGGTTTAAACTTTTCCTGTGGTTTCATCAAAACATGGTTGCTATTTAGTACCAATGTCCCTCTTTGTGTTGCTGTCCCTGCACTGCAGCACATCGAGCAAACACTGTACTAGGAAGCAGAAAACAGACAGTTACTTTGAAGACAATTTGATCTTTCTAACCCAGTGTGCTGATGCCTTAAATGCAACTGCAGATAAACTTTGGAAGCTTGTTTTGCACAGAAGAAAGAATGTAGATTTTGTCCCTACACTAGAGGCACATTAAGAAGGAATCTCTAAATGGCCAGTTTGAACAGAAGGAAAGATTGCATCGAGCAAAACATGGTTCAGGGTGAATGTGAGCATCTGATGGGTTAAAGACAGACCGGAAAAATTATAAATCTCTACCTAAGGTCAATTAGTGTAAGATAAAATCAGAATTCTACATCTCAAATCCTTTATTAATTTACAAAATTTTACTTTAAAATTTGATAAAAGTGTCATTCTGTCTGCATTTGGCCACAATGTGAGACTGTTTTAATATTGTGTAAATCCATATTTATAGTGTTACAACTCCCTCAATTAATTTTGATGCCAGAAAGAGGCGGGATGATTTTTTTTCTGACAATCTCTAAGGTCAGTGTGTGAAAAAATGCACCTTCTGCTGTGATCAGTGATCAGGCAAGTGACATGTCACCTGTTCATACACTCAGGGCAATAAGAAAAATCAAGATACATGAAAATGAAGCCATAACCATAGATCATTTTTACTTTCATGCAGGCTCGTATTTTGCAAATTGTATTATGTATATTTATGCATATTTGTATACAATATGTATAATAAAACAGTTAATAGTATGGATAGTTATGGCGGGGAATGTTCAATTAGACTTTGACCTTTTTTTTTGTTTTTCCCCAAATATGGGTGCCTTAAATTGAAAATTAGTCAATTAAAACAAACACTCTCAAAAACTCTTCTCACAGTAATGGCAGTAGGCTTTGCCACACAGTGCCAACCTACTCAGGAATACATACACACATTTACACACTCAGCTGCTATTGGGAGCAGACTGGGCTTGAGTATCTTGCCCAAGGAAACTTAAATATGCAGACTAAAGGACTGAATGGCTGACAATCTGATAAGTTGTTGAACCAATCCACCTCCTGAGCCCCAGCTGTCATACTAGGAAATGCTTTTTAGATGAACCTTTGAATTATTATTATTTATTTCAATCCTGACTAATATGGGCTGTGTCTTTCCCTTTTTTTTCCTTTGACTCATGATCAGTTCTAGTATCAACAACCTCAACAAAGGAGGTGGGAATGTGTGGATGTTGCCTACAGGGGAAATACTACTACTGCTGGTAGAGCTTTAATGTTTGTGCTCACAGTGATAACTGAAGGAGACTCAGATGGACCTTTTAACATGTTAGTCAAATCAGAGCCTCTCACAGCTGGATTTTGGCAGGTAGAGAGTAGGAGCACACTTTTAGTCGTCTGTCAGTAAATAAATCAAACTTAAACAGTACGAGTGACCAGTAACATGCCCCCTCCATAAGACAAACAAAATTTGGAAAACAACACCAGTATGTTCAAATAAGACAGCTAAATAAGACTAAAAATACACAGCAGACATTTCCCAACACTTAACAATCCCCAACAGAGAGATAAAAACAGAGAACCGGGGACATGTTCCTTTTAAATGTCAATTCATACAAAAGTGCTTTAATGGAAGGACTTTGTTTAGAAGAGCTAAACAGTGCAGTCAGTGGAGCGCACATGACTTGGATTACACACATAAACACACTCAGATTTTAATGAGAAGATGACAGTAGAGTCACACAGGCCTTTGGTGCTGCGCTGCATCTGTGCACATGGAGTGCTGAGTGTGTGTAATGTGATGAAAGCAAACAGCACTGTATTATTACATAACAAGAAGTAAACTATTAATGAAGAGTACACTCCAGACAGCAGACCTACATACTGAGATCAAAATCTTTCTTTCTTTTTACCCCTTTTAAAACTTCTTTCACATCATTCAACCACCTTTTATTGTCATTTACACTGTTTATTTCCCAACTACTTCATCCCACCTCATAACATCCTCTAAATTCATTCTTAAATTCATGTAACAGAGCCTAAGGGTTTGTCAACAACTGCATTTAAGAGGGTTTGTTCTCCTTTTATTTTTAGGAAAAGCACTAGACTGGGAACAAAATGACAAAGGTTACATTAAAAAAAGAAAACATAAGAGCCTATGATTAGTTTTTCTAAATGGAAGCAGAGTTGGCAGCTGCACTCAGCCCCAGTGCCATAACAGTATTGGTTTGAGACACTTTATCAATGGTGGTCTGCACCCTTAAAACAAGGCTCTTGTCTGGAGAAAAAAATAATGGACCAATTGTATGTTTAGAAAAAAAAAGAATAACAAGTGACAAGGTCAATACAAAAAGTTTTTAAAAACACTTTATTTTTTATTTTTTTAAAATGTTTCAACGCTGGACAGGAATGACTGGACTCTGACCCACTAGTTTTAACCCGTGAGATCAAACTTCAAGAGACATTTGCGATATAAAGAGAAACCCTAATGTAAGACTAACACATTTCAGCCCCACTCATCAAAAAACATCACAAGGAAGCTGAACTTGCTGGAGTTTGACCTCTTATAACAATATCCCTTCCTCCGTACAGCTTAATTGTGCTGAAAATCCCAACTCAAGAAATAGTAATAAATCACTCACCATGCATCTTCTTGATTATGCATTCATACCAGCAAAAGCACACTGCAAGCCTGCGCAGGAACTATGCAGGCAAACACTGCAATATCTTTAGAATGTTTCTTTAAAATGTAGTCAAGTCATGTCAAATTTATTTTTATGCCATTTCATAGATTCAATGCATATTGAGTTTGTGTTCCATGTGTATTATAATCAAACCAATACAGAGCGTAGAGTGTAAAATCCATAGTTTACTCTTGCCATTATTGGATATCACAAGTCAAATATGAGTCCATTGGAATTGTAGTGGCCATTTGTCGAAACTTATAAACTTCAAAAAAATGCAAATCAAAGAGCCACTTTGCACCATGGGCTTGTATCTCACGCTGGCAGAAGAAACTCCATGTCCATTTCAGAGTTCATATTTTTCATGATTTATTTATTCCAAAGCAAGCAAACAAAGAACAAAAAATCCTGCCTCTCGTGCTCTGGTAAAAAAACCATAGGCCCACCCAGGTACATTCTGGTCCTACACCAACCCTTCTACCTATCAGCCCTCTGGTGCCCATAGCCAAATTCCAAAACGAAACAAATGAACAAAATAATAACTAGACAAACTAAACACTAAACTGGGAAATAATTAAACTAAACAAACAACTAAAGAAAATACTAAAGAATTCTAAACTTGATGAAACAAGCATCTAAAATAATCAAACAAAAATATTATTAAGAATTAGTGAACAAAAAACTAAAGATTAACAAACAAATAGCTCCCACAGGTTAAATGTTATGAGTGGATTGTGAGGAAGTTACAGTTCAGATGATCTGGCAGCGACGTCTTAGTTTGTGCAGAGAAACCTACTTTAGTTAGCATGCTAGAAACAAAACTAAAGAAGTCCTTGTCTGGTTCACAAAGCATTTTTTTTTAAATAAACTGTTGGTAGCAGGAAGAGCTAAGTTTGTTGCTCACGTTTTTGTTGTTAAATATATTTATTCTGCATCAGGTCAGTCCTGAGAAATGTAATATTGTGGATTTAACGCCACTGCAGAAACCTGCTTCATCACTGTGAAGTTACAGATTGTAAGAGCCATATTGATATTGGTATTGCTACCGCCAATAATAGAGAAGTAGTTTTCCTTTAAAAATGTTGAAATGCTCCTTTAATGATGCTGGTAGTGACATCACAGCTCTCAGATTGCAGACCAGGTTAAGCAGCCTAAGGAGCAAGACAGTTTTTTGACCATGCGCCTGGTTGAGCCAAAAGAGAATCTTGTAACTTTGTTTTTGCTTCTCAAGTAAAGTTTTTGAATGGAATTACTGCCTCAGAAGATTCTTTTGTGTCAAGCTTATTGCCAAGGGACTGCTTAATAGTGGTGGTGAATGCGGGGTACTAGATGGAGGAAAGATTGCCACTACACAGACCAAAGATGTTGTTCTCATGCTCTTGCTGTCTTGCTGACGGTGCTGTACAAGGCAGATGGATCCTTCAAATCCTCTGGACGTCTTGATCTTTTAATGGAAAAACATACACACAGTATTATTTAACAGACAAAATTCAACATGACTGACATGACAGCAATACAATGGTTGGATACAGATATAATTAAGGACTCACTCTGAAGAAGCTCCGGCACGCTTAATGTTAACAACACTGTACTCAACAGGGTCCTCTTCTTCCTCCTCTTCATTCTTGTGCCTGTTCATCTGAGCTGGACTGATGTTGGAGTAGAGAGGATCTTCCTGGTTTTTAGAGAAGCTGATGCTAGCATAGCACAGGTCGTCCTGCTCCTCTGCTTGTGTTCTTTGTACAGCAGCTGAAGGGTTTTCATGCATTAAACCCATGTTTAGCTGAAGGGGAAACATCACATAAACAAGAAAACTTAGACACTTAGATCATGATTTTTAATGAACTGTGCAACAAAACAACCATTTACATAAAAATTTGTAGGGTTAAGGGTGAGAAGATTGTTTTACATACATGTGTTGGACTAAAACAGGATGAAAAAAGAGAGTGATAGAGACAGTGGGCTTAGTTGGTGTGAAAAAAATGTCCAAAGAGAAACAAAAGTGGGATTCAAATGGGTTTTCAGGTGAGAGTGAACTATGATCCACCTGAACTCTTCCTCACCTGTGTCCTGCTGTCTGGTCGCTCTACAGTTTGTCTTGATGACTTTTTTCCTCTGGATCGTGAAATAAATGAAGAAACCAATTGATCATCAAATGAAAGAACTCAAATTCAAGACTAAAGATGTAATTTATAATTTAAAGATAGAAAAAAATTACTATTAAATGTTTTACCTCATTAACTTCAGTTATGTTTGTATATGTATGTTTTGTTCTGTGATACACAACTTTAAAAAGGACATCGTTACATGGACTCAGGAACATTTTGTAAAACTTGTTTGGTTGTTAACACAGTTTGTTTGTAAAAGACTGAATTCTGTTTCTGTTTTTATTTTTCAGGTTGTCACAACTTTTTTGTAACTTGTTTGGTTGTAAACACAGTGAAAGTGAACTGCTCACCGAATCCATAAGAAGGCAAAGAGGATTATGATCACCAGCAAAAGAGCAGTGATCGATCCAGCAGCTACTGATTTCAACGAACCTGGGACAGAAATGAAAAGGAGAATTGAAAATTAAGTGTACAATCACACAAAAACTGTTTGGGTCCATTTGCAGGTGATAAACATAAATATCAGGCATTCTTAATAAAGATGTTTTTCTTTGAGCTGCATTTTCATTGCATAGTGTGTCTCAGCTCTACTCAAATCAGTTTTTGTGGACATCACCTGGTTCTCAGTCATTTTTTTTGTCTCACTTTGGTCAAAGTGAGCTGAGCAGAATCTCAGCTTGACATCTGCTATTCCTTCAATATCCTCCATCATAGAAGCTGCAAAGCTCCTTGAGAGTGTAGTTGAGCAAACAGCAGTTTGACTGAGTGGTTAACAATATATGGAACTAAGAGGGTGTTTTTCTATGTTAATTAGCATGAATTACCTGACAAGACATTTAGATGTAAGGTGGAGTTATGACGTCCCAGCTTGTTCCAGACTTCACAGTAATAAATCCCACTGTGTTCAGCTCTGAAGTCAGTGATGGTGAAGATCTGTCCTGATGCTTTTGGTGAGTCTTCATTCTCCTTGTACCAGGTATAATTAGCTGCTGGGTTAGCATCACTGCT
>JAQMCX010000517.1:0-11174 GCA_029814765.1 Acanthurus leucopareius | reverse complement strand
ACTTATGACCATGTGATATTTCAGTTTTTCTTTTTTAATAAATTTGCAAAAATTTCTACATTTCTGTTTTTTTCTGTTAAGATGGGGTGCTGAGTGTACATTAATGAGAAATAAAATGAACTTTTTTGATTTTAGTAAATGGTTGCAATGAAACAAAGAATGAAAAATTTAAAGGGGTCTGAATACTTTCCATACCCACTGTAGGTATAACTTTGTAGAGTAAGTTGTTATCATCTGATTTAAGATATTTTCTACAACAACATGTTTGGTAACACCTAAAACTAGTAAGTCTGAGCTTTCCAATAACACACCACAATTGGAAAATCAGATTGTGTGCCACTGTTCAGGGGGAACATGTAGTCAGACTTTGACAGTCACAGTGACATAAATCTATGTTTTTTTCTTAAATATATCAACAATGCTTTTGTATTTAATGACGACATTGTTGGCATGACACAAGGGTATTTTGGTAAACTCAAGCCTAAGTTTAGATATTCACAGACTCTGTTTGTAATGTTGACATAAAACAGAGTAATTGGCCTGTGCCATTATCTCTTAACATGAGGTAATCATGTTCTGCTACCAATCTTGCTACAGGACTTATTTACATGGTTCCCAAAAATATTCAATAGCCTTTTACTTTGTTGAGGAAAAGTAGCATCAAAATTTGCTGCAAAGGTCAGTACAAATCCGAGGGTCAGTACGAATCCTTTTTACCTTTTAATTTGGACAAAACAGCACCTCTACAATTCTACAATTCTACAATTTCATTTAGCAGACACTTTTGTCCAAAGCGACGTACAACACAAGCAAGATGTGTTGTGAAGATTTTTTGAGAATTAGTAGAGAATTAAGTAGAGAAAGCCCTATTTTACTAAGAAAAAAAACTCATGTCACTAGACTTAAAGCAAGTCCAACAGAAATCATCTTACTGTGACTGGGGACCATTGGGCTCAACAGTAAAACTGTTTGTATAACACTGGATCTCTTTGGCCACATATGAGTATTGCTCAATAACAATTTGAATATAACTTTTAATATTTTGGGAGATTCATGTCATTTGTTAAAGCTATGGCTATATATTTGAAAATAAACAGCATTTAAAGGGAATACACATGTAAAAATAATCTTACCAAAAAATGGAGGGTGTATGAGGACTTCTTTGTTGATTTAATTATCGATTTAGATCAAATTTCAGTTACATTTGTAGTCAAACTAGTAGAGGCCATTCAGTAACATTATTATCCACGAGAACTTAGTTAGGTGATAATGCCTTTGATATTTAGATTTTATACTGGGCAAGCATTAAAAAAATATCTTTTTTTTCTGTTTTCCTTTGTTGTGATTTATTTACTTCTGAATATTAATACAAATACAAATACATAGCTTTAATAAAAGTATCTGAACCTCTTGGCTCATTAGGAAAGACAAAAAAATATATAAATCTAAGCCTTATGATTGTGCAGCTATTCCTGATTCATTTTGAGTGTGTTATTCTAAGTGTTTATTCCTAGGGCTATAGGGCTTAAACACTACCGCTTTTTAATGCACTAAAATTAAAACTGACCACTTCATTTGCAGGAGGCTTTTTAATCACCTGAAGAAGTTGATGCAACATGACATGATTAAACTCTGACATCAAATCAGCCTTAAGCCTATCAAATTCTGATGACTAGAGACTAAGAGTCAGGCTTCTGGTGCTGCTAGGCTGTCAAACACTAATGTCCTGAGGGATCAGTAAAGGCTGTCTGGAAGCTTCATTAAACATCAGCTGCAATGATGTTACATGTTTCAGTGCCTCTACATGAGCTCTTGCTGCCTCATCCTCCAACATTTTATTCAGTGCATCCCCAAGAGACTTGCATAAGGAATCAAACAGGATAGAGAAGCTAAATCTTCACACATTGTACATTTCCTCCCCAAATGCTTGCGATATCTTTACAAGACCTTCAGCATATGCAGCAGAGACTGTGACTGAGCCCTCAGATCTGTCTTTGCACCCAGAGCAATAAGTGACCGTTTCAGCTCTGACGCATGAGGAATGTTGACGTCCACTTCGTGTGGGCCTCCAGATATGGCAGGGAGGTCAGAGTCCTCTGGGTCCTGTAAAGTTAGACATAGCTGTGGTAGATCAATGCAAAAAACTAGTAATGTTTCTTTCACATTGGTCTCTTCTCTGCACGGTAAAGGATTATAATGTCTCAAGCGCACAAACACACACGCACATATATGTATGTATATATATTTTGATATAATATTTTTTTAACATCTCAGTAGTACTTGGCCATGCTACTAATTTCAGTTCTATCTGCCAACTTCTGTGACATTAGTTCCTGCCTCCAATCTAATGCAAACGAGGTGAAAGGAATTCCCTAGTGCTGTTTAAAATGAATTTTAAAATCGTATTTAAAAGATAATTGCCATATTTGCCAAGCATGGCTTGTTTTAATTTGATAAATGCCACCTAGTGTAAATGATTATGTTTATGTCTCTGGGGAGGTTATCCAAGGGATCTGACAAGGTACGATGCATTACAGACAATGTTGTATTGCTGGGTAAAAATATAGGATGAGAGAATAATGAACTTTGACGTTGCTCTAGGATCATGTAATGCTTTTTTTTATGTTTACAAGGCTACCACTGCAGATGAAAAGCTATCTCTTAGGAAGAAATGTTTAAGAATGAGGTGATGAATGGAAATTTTATCAGCAATACATTTGATCGTGTTTTCCAACTTCCTTCCTAACTTTGACTGATGCTACCTGTGAAGTTAGCAACAGGCAACAAACTGACACATACCATTTCCTTGTAAAAAAAACAAAAAACAAAAAAACAACAAGACAGCAAAATAGATGATTTCTGTGGGCGAATTGTGCAAGGTCATAACTAAACAAAAAATGCTTTAGAGCTAGCAGGGCTGTGCACCTAGTTTTTAGAGTTTTCTTAAAGTATTTTTATTTTTTTGTTTATTGTGTAAATACATATTTTAAGTAAATATTGGTACTTTTCTTCCTTTAAAAAAACCCTGGCTGCTCTTGACCTCTGTTGAATGCAGCAACTCTGGAGTTAGTGGTGAATAGTGGCAGCGGGTGTCTTGTAGGAATAGACATTGAACACACCTTTAGAAACATCTACATTACTACCACAGCCCAGAAAGCCATTCCTAAATGTTTGTAAGTGTATTGCAGTGCTAACAGTATACAGCCTCTACCCAGCTGAGGGCATGTATTGTACACCTAAATTAAAATACCTTTTGAAATGCTTCAGTGCACTTCTTTTAGAGTAAGGTTGCTATCAATCATGTTACAGTTTGTCATGCAATCTGTTGGTTTACAGCAGCCAAAGACTTGATTTTCCTGACTTAAGCTTTTAGGCTGTGGCTCCCTCTAGGCAATAGTACACTGGTGAAAATGTCTGGAAAGAATTTTTTGTCTTACAGAAAAACCCAACAAAAAAATGACCTTTCCCTTTTCATTCCATAACCTGTATACTTCATAGCTAGCATGCAAATATTATGCAGAAACAATGAAACATATTTAACTTCACCAGCAAGTAAGAGCTGCCTGCTAGCAGTTACACAGATATTAGTTACAGGCAAGAGGGGGACGCAACAACATAATAATTTGTTAATACATGAGGAGGAAAGAGTTCGATCCTGGAAGGAGCCACAATGCAGTGTAAAAATTCTGTACTACAGATAAAAACCTTGGATTAAAATTAATAATAAAACATACCGAAAAGATGTCTTAATTTATTAAATGGCCCATGTGAGTGCTATACTATTACTTGCTTTGTCCTAGGATATTGCCAAAAGAACCAGCAAGACACCCCAACTTACTTAACTCAGACTCATTTCAGCTAATTCTTTCATCATGAATTTTGATTTTAACTCATTCAAATGACTTCTCATTCAAGCTACTGTAGATGATAAATGTTCTGTAGATTCACTCAAACATATTTCCTTGTTTTGTTATTTTGTTGACAAGACCTCTGTATCAGTTACTCTGGAATCACTGACGCACGATATATGTCAATATGTAATGTGTCAGGGTACACGCTGTATCTGCCAGACAAGCTGTGAGCTCATCAACATTAATCACCTTCATGCTGAGCGAGATCGCTAAATGTCTGTGATACACTGCATCTGGTCTATACCACTGCCAGGTTTTCACTTCCGGCCAGTGAGACAAAAACATGCATCTTATGAATAAAACCTCCTTGGCCAACTGTCTGATGTGCACTGCATTGTTGGGCCATTTTTTTTAATCTTTAACCTTTGTTGTAACCTTATTATTATTATTATTATTATTATTATTATTATTATTATTATTATTATTATTATTATTATTTTAAGCTCAGGCACTTTTTTGAAGGGAATATTTAAATGAAAAGCTACCCTGTAGTGAGGACAAACATACTGTAGCTCACTTTTTGTTTCACTACTAAGTAAGGCAACACATCAAAGCAAATCTGGTCTCCTACCGTGTGTTTGTCTTGCAGTGTTTGTCTTGCAGTGAGGTGGTTTGGTGGAAATGTTGCTTCAGATGTGAAAGGTATGAAAACATTGGAGCAGTTGTAGGGCTGTGTTCTAGCTATTTGTGTGGGCTTGGAAACAAGCAAGGTTGATTCAGAGATTAGACCTTTTCGGGGGCTTAGCCCCTATAAATGAAAAGTTGTATTATGAATGCTTTTTTTGTTATTGTTGTTTGTTTATTTGTTTTTCTTAGCAAACTTACTGTTAAGCCTTTGTTCTCCCAAATCGCACTTTCCCTCACTGTCCTCTTTCTCTCTATCTTTCTCACCTTTTTTACACTGACAATATACACACACATACACCATATTGTACATACACACACACACACACACACACACACACACACACATGCACACACACACATATATACACGTTAACTTTAAGGCTAACAATACACCTAACATTTATAATCTAATAAATGGCAGAAGTTGGAGGGGGATCAACATTAACTTTTACATTATCATTTATGAAAACTGGTTTGCTGTGGGCAATGCAGTCAGGTGATTTTGTTTTGACTCTTTTTGCCTGTGAACCTGACTGGTTTTGCAAGAAATGAATCAATATATCCGTTTCTACAAACATTTCTTTAGGCTTATTTACAAAATAGAAAACAGTGTTTTAGAGTAACTATATCTTTACTGCCTCTGTGAATTTATGCTGCATCCTGCACAGAAATTAACAGAGAAAGATGTGTGAGGCTTCAACACTTTAATTCACGTTCTATAAACATACTGCAAATACACTTTAAGGTCTACTCCTAGCACAATAAAAGAACGCTGTGACTATAACTGAAATAACAAAGTGCATCAGTTAGCTTGTTAGCTGTCAAATATGTAATTGCCAGCAGACCAGCTCAGAGAGCTAACATTAGTTAATAATCTATGAGCTTTCAGGCTAACATTAAATTTTGTTGAGAGTATTCACACCAGTGAAGTAAAATACGGAACTTTCTTGTCAGTGCTTCCCGGCCCATTGCCTTGGGGGGTCGACCAAATCCCTTAAAAGGATCAAAGCATTTTATTTATGCTATTTACCTAGTGCACTCATTTCATTACAACTCAGCATGAAAGTCTCATTGCATTTACTGTCATTTATGGTCACACAACTTGCTCCTCCATCCTCTTTGAGTTTCACTGGTGTAGTTGGGGCTATCCCAGCCGCAACACACACACAGACAGAGTAGAAACAGAAGAGAAACAGATTAAGTTACTTACGTTCATGACAACCCAATGTTACCATAATGCGATAATAGCTAACTAACAGGAGCAGTTCATCAGTGCAGTCTGTCTAAAACCAAAGATGGACAGAAACACAGGTCTAAATTATAATTTTTTTAAACCAACACAGTCTGATGCAGGCACAACTCTTATTTTTTCAGGGGTGCTGAGATGAAATTTAGTTGTCCTTGAGAATGCCTTAAAAAAGTCTAAAATTACATATGGGCACAGTTGGATGCTTGAAACTTAAGTTAGTCGGTATGGCAGATATTAATGGATGTTTATCACCCTCATCTCTCATAATTTGACCCATGGGCAGTTAGATGATGTCCTTGGTTAAAGCACTAATAACAAAGTTCTCTTAGAAGTTTCTGATATTATGCTGTTTATTGGTTGGAAGGCAAAATGGCAAGGGGATTTTGTGTTCATCTATCTTTAGTGACACTACATCAGCACTACTACCATCTCCATCAGCAAAATCTGTCCTTAACTAACGTATGTTTTATTGCTATGCTAACCAGGTCATGTAATGAATCCTGACTCAAGGCTTGCAAGGCCATAACCTTTCCTCTTTAAACTTGTTTGCTGTTCTCCCAAGCCAACATGTTTCTTGTCTTCCTCTTCTGACAAAAATCTTGAGTTTGTCTTTTGGCAAGATCCATCCACAAACACTTTTTCTCCATGCCTCCGAGATCTGTTGCAACTGTGCCCAACAGGTGGTTCGCGGTTAGCTCACTGAGCACAGTAGTAACAATCAGTCCTCCAGGCCCCACCACGATAAATAAAAACATCTTTACATTGATTTCATTTGTTTGGTTTAATTTACAAAAAAACATATTTGCTTTATCTGTGTGTGTTACGACCCGGAAGAATGGTTAGGAGAAGATGGGAAGTAACAATAAAAGTAACCAGGCAGAGGAGACGAAATGATGAGTAGGAAAACAGAAATCAGGATAAGCGAGTATTTTATTCACAAAAAAAAAAACCAATAACAAAAGGATAAACAACTAAAGGCGAGCACAAGGCCGATTATCAATAAGGCTAACCAAAAACCAAAATCCACTGCCTACTAATAAAACAAAGAAAACCCCACATGCTCCAGCCACTGGGAAAACTTGGTCTTCACAAAAGCACAAACCACACGGGAAGGCAACACAGTCGATGATCGGGAGGTTTGTTAAGCGAGTGGTAGTCATGAGGGCTAAGAGAGCGAGTCAGCGCAGCTGTGCCCTCTTATATCTGCCCCACTCATCACCCAAGCAGGCTCACCTGTCGCACCTGGAGAGGAACCTACCGGAGAGAGAGAAAACACAAGACACACACCCACACACACACACAACGGTAACTTATCACTTAACTTATCACAGCTTCTAACACAAAAAAAACCAAACATGTGCTCTCACCCACGGGACAGTGCGTCAGCCACCATGTTGTCAGCTCCCTTTTTGTGCCGGATGTCAAGGGTGTATTCCTGGGCCAGGAGAGCCCAGCGCATCAACCGCTGGTTGTGGTTGAACATCTGCGTCAAGAACACAAGGGGATTATGGTCTGTATAAACTGTGACTGGAGGAGAGCTCGAACCAAAGTACACTTTGAAGTGCTGTAAAGCAAGCAGCATAGCTAGTGTCTCCTTTTCAATGGTAGAATAGTTTAACTGATGCTTCTTGAACTTCACAGAGAAATAACTGACAGGGTGACACATTCCTCCCTCACCCTCCTGCAAAAGCACAGCACCAGCCCCAGTGGCATTTGCGTCAACCTCCAGCTTAAAAGGCAAAGAGAAGTTAGGTGCAGACAACACAGGAGCACTACAGAGCAGAGACTTGACAGCATTAAAAGCACAGTCACATTCTTCTGACCACAAGAAGGGAACCACAGGAATACACAACCTTGTCAAAGGAGCAACTACTACAGAAAAGTTTCTGCAAAAACACCAGTAGGAACCTACCATACCCAGAAAACGCCTCAGTTCGCACCTGGAAGTGGGAACTGGAAATGCTAGCACCGCCTCCACCTTTGCATCCACTGGACGAACCTGCCCATGTCCAACCTGCTTCCCCAGGTAGGTGACATTAGCCTTGCCAAACTCACACTTAGCAAGGTTAAGCGTTAATGATGAGACCGTCAGCCGTCTGAAAACTGTACCTAAAACAGAAACAAAGAAAAAGAAAAAAAACTGTCCCCGTTTGCCCTCACCATAACCGGAAGAGGCTGCAGCAAGACAATGTAATAATGCAAAGTTAGGAACATTTACATTATATTTTCAGATTGCCAAATGTAAAGAGTAAAACTAAGTAACTGAATTGGAACAGACTAGACCTTGGTATAATTAGACAAAGTGGGCTATTAAGAAGTACAAGATGAGAGAAATCAGAAGCTTAAATCATGAGCGTAAATCAATGTAAGGATTCTTACAAAATGTCTATGAAAAGTGTCATGGCATACCACCAAATTTCTTTTTCTCAAATATCTCAGTCTGGATGAAAGTGATAGAGAGATAAATGGACACACTGACATTGACATCTCTCAAACCATACTATAAATTGTATAGAAGAGAATGAAAGCCACCTTATTTTTGGCATTTTTTTCCCTGAACAAAGACTTAGACAAAGAATAAAAGAAAAATACTTGGTACACATTTGGTTAGGGAGTGGGTGCTTGCTGACAGTTTCTACCTGTAAAAATTATGGCAACTCCCACTGTAGTCAGACCATTTAGATAGAGGTTTCATCTGGAGTTGATGACATATCTACCTGTGAAAAGATGCCTCATCTTACAGAGGGAATGTTGCTCCTGGAGAGATGACATATTTAGCCACAGGAATCACCTTGCCATGTTATTATGGTGACATTTCTGGCCATGGAGACAATGTTTACCTCTTCATAATAACACTTCTCCCTTCACCAATCGCTTTTGAAAAATCAAAGTAAAATACCTTATTGTGGTATGATTGTGAAAATTTTCACAGTAGTGCTTCTGTTAATATTTGCATCTGTAAAGTTGATGTTTCCATTTGCGGGAGTAATATTCTACTCCCAGAGATGATGTTTTCATCTGTGGTGATGGTTTTTCTATCAGCAGTTATAATATCTGTCCGACTGTGTTCATGTTTTTTACCTGCAGCATACCTCTACATGCAGTATTTATAAATTTACAACAAATGATCCTTCCTTTGAGCTAAACATGCCTGGAAAAGGTTAGCTAAAGTGTTAGTACCTGAATGTAATGATACTCCATAGAAAAGCTGCATGAAATGGATTTTTGATATTACCATCAAATCAAACTAATCTTGACTGAAATGGTTGCTCAGTACCAAAAGTACACATAAAGATTTAATAAACACTGAGTTGCTTTTTTCAATTTCTGCAGGTGGCAAAAAATCCTAATAAACTATCTACTCTACCTGTGAAATACTGTGGCAGAGAGAACAGAGTAATAAAGTGTTGAGTTTGTTAACTTAGATTTATTATAAGAATTATTTTATGTAGATATATTTCTCAATGGTTGGTGGAGACCAAAATTAGAGCTAAAACAATAGAAATTTGGTACTTCAATAGTATACAAGAATAATTCTTTGTTTACGTTATTTTGCCTGCTCAATGTACATTAATAAAAATCAAATGTTTACATGTGGGCTTGCAAAATTTGAATAAAAATCACTGTAAACACAATGCCTACTTAACATTAGCACACATATAATCATTGTGAATATGTTAGTCTGCTGATGTCACAATAAACTATGTGATAAAATTTACTATGCAACATTTTAAGTTACAGTACTGTGGAATATTGAGGTACCAGTGCTTCAGAGTTTAAGTGATAATTGCCATAGGCCTACCTAAAGCAAACATACATACATGAATACTCTTTACTGCATTTCTACCTCGCTGACTCTGGTAGACTCAGTCTTATTCCAGAGGTAACTGTTTGCTCTTGTCCTTTGTATTAACATGCAAGATAAGCTGCTCAGATACGGATGGATTTCAACAGCAGGTGTAAATGGGGTCATGTTGACAGGAGCAATATTATTGTCTGGGAAATATTGGAGCTGTTTAGCATACACACTGTCGTTCTAGATATCTCTTAGCATATCAATTCTTTGGCCTTTTTTTGGACTGTAGTAAAAAAAAAATTGCATGAACTTGAGGGGAATCAACAAGCATTTTTTTTGTAATGTATGTCAGTGAAAATTCCTGTTTTTGTTGTCCTCAACAGCAGCTAGAAAATTATGCTTTAACACTTGTAATATGCAGCAGCAGGTTATGGAGCTTCCTGGTACATTTGATAGCAGTTGCACTAACTTAACTCCACTTCTTCTACAAATAGATTTATCATAAGTTGGATCTGATAACAGCCTTTCTTTCTTTTAAGGCTTATGAGTTCAAGTGTGATGATGAGTGATTACAGCCTCTAAGCAGATATTGGCTGGTTAACTAAAGTTACTGGTAGCTATCTGTGGTACTAGCAAGGTCAGGCCTATTAAACTAAAAACTATGGCTGAAGTCCAGAGTAAACACCCTGCAGTCAACAGCCTGCAAATTTGGTAACTTACTCAAACCCAACAACAAAGTCTAAGTGCACTTTTCTTATTATGTACATAGATACAAAAGGAAAATGTACTTTCCTTGTCATAAACTGGTCCAAGTTTGATAAGATAGTATGTCCTTGTTTTGAATGAATGAAGAACACAAGTTGAAACGGCTGCACTGTGATCTGTCGGCTTTAACATGTAATTTTATCCTTTCCTAATATTAACCTGTTTTCATGTCTGAGTCAGTTTGACATTCTGTATAGATCCTACAAAGGCATATTGCAGATCATTCTGTCAGCTACTCTCTGAAACTGCTTTTTAGTTTTTCCAAACTTTTGATAATATGTCACCAAATTAATAAATAAATGAACCTTTTTTTTGTCCTCATAGGGAGATTCGGGATACTGACAGTGAGGGCTCCTTGTTAGCTCCTGCAGCTTGACAGAGCTTGCCAAAGAGGTGGAGCATAGCAAAGGAGCAAGTCTAGTCCACACTAGCAGTACGGCTCTAGGACATATAAACCATAACAGGCCTACAGTAGGACAAATAATGAAAGTGCTTCTGATTGGCTGCTGCTTGCAATTAATAGGAAGATTTTTTAAAAGTTTGAACGTTAAACATCTAACCATTGCATGTGCTTAAAACTTATTAATTTAATTTCCATTTGCATGCAGGGAAGGAATTTAGCACCTGCCACAAGCCAAATACAGGGTAAGTGTTAGGTAAATAAATAAATATAAAATATATCTATATATAATATTTATAAAAAATAAAAAATAAACTACATGCCTTTTTTTTCTTGCATGTATAAATACATTTAAAGTAGGGCCGGGACTTTAACGCGTTAATTTCGATCAATTAATTATAAAGATTTTAACGCGATAAAGATTTT